>JAPIVC010000900.1:1232500-1527500 GCA_030586385.1 Camponotus fellah | reverse complement strand
AAACGCGCGAAACTACATAACGTAATTATATTTCATTCTTCGAATGTCTACAAATTCTTTGACATTTCTTAATTAAAATGTATAATTTGTAGAGAAGATAATACCTACATTTATCTTAGTAATTCTATTTTTCACAAATCCAAAGAATTTGTCATAAATTTTTTAACAAATTGCATATTTATTTATTAACGACGGCTGAAGAAGTATCGTAACGAGAAAGCATCGGATTTCGTAACACGTACTTTTATGCAAATTTGACTTGTTCCATTTCACCTTTAGAAAACCTCGCTACATAAAGCACAATGTAATTTCAAGGTAATATCACCTTATGCATTCTCATTTTTCCTCACAATACGCGTCCGCGCGACACGAAAAAGTACTTCGATACAAGAAACAGAGAAAAAGATTTGCACAGATACAATTCATTTAAGATTCAAGAATAAATTAAATTGCTTTAAATTGTTTATGTCATTGTAAGTTCACCATTGAAACTCAAACAACCGTGAATTAAAGTTGGTATGTCTTCAAAGATTGGATCAGATCGAGTCGAAAAAATGCTCTTCAAAAAATATGCTGTTTCTTTTAACTTAAAATAATAGAATTTATGAAATAACCGATCGTTGATGTAAAAAACCTATTTTAATAACATTAGAGATTGTAATAATAATTTCATAAAATTAAATAAGTATATTGAAAAAAAAAGAAACTTTCAGCTTCGGAATCCCGTTAGCTGTTCGTGCAAGAGTAGGAGCATTATTCGATATTCCTCGACCATCGCTCGCGGTTTCCGACACAAAACGGCCGCTGTCGTAATTTCAGTAATAGCCAATGAGCCGAAAATTAGGACGATCCGCTGAGTATACGAACGAGCACGAATATTCGTAACGTTGACGATCGATTATTCGAAATATCCGCGCTGAAGCACATTTGCGAATAACACAAATTAGTCGGCGAGCAAATGCATCGTGATTGAACACGAAAATATATCGAGATGAACAAATATCGACATACGTATTTTTATGCAAATGTAGTTTCTACTGTAAATAAATATTTTCTAGTATATATGCACTATTGATATGTTATTACGATGTTATTTTTCAACACTGATTGTTGTGTTTGCGTTACATTTTCGCATATATAGATATTTATTTATATTTGTAAATATAACAGAAATATATACGGATATATACATATATAGAAAAACCTTAACAATCTATATATAAACGGTGATGTTTTTTAAACGTTATATTTTTTAAACTTTATAATCAGTTTGCCAATTACGATGAGTGTAACGATAGATCAAGCGATCCATCAATTTGTAAGTTTTGCTCAGAGAGTTTTTACTTTGGACATAACAGTTAATGAGTTTACCTGTTTTTTATATGAATTGATAAAATACTTCAAGTGTAAAACATTCAAATTAAAAAGAGGATATATAAAGCAAATAAAAAGAATTTATTTTATCGATATCAAAGGCAATATTATGCAATAATATATTAATTAAAAAGTAAAACAAAATTAATCTTGTATTTAACGAATCTCGTTAAAAATAGAGATTAACGTTTATAATCTAAATTAAATTTATAATGTTATAATGTATATTATAATATAGATACACACACACACACACACACACACACACACACACACACACACACACACACACACACACACACACACACACATATATATACATAGGGTGTCCGGTTCGTGAGGGACCAAATGAAAAGTAATGATAGATTGGATCAAACTAAGAAGAATAGTCCTCTACCAGCAAAAATGTCCTGGCGCATGAGAAGCGGTAGACTGTTTTTTGCTTATTACTTAATAATTATTGCGAATTTTGCAAAATGGTAGAGGACTATTCTTCTTAGTTTGACCCAATCTATCATCACTTTTCATCCCTCACGAACCGGATACCCTGTATATGCGCTTCATTCTTAAAATAATAAAGATGCGATTATACAATAAAAATTTATTGTATATTGAATTTTTATTTTTTTTCTTTCTATACTTTGTAGAAAGATAACAATTTTACAAATTTTTCTCATTATTATTGTAATTCTTTTTCTTGTTATTATATTATATAAATTTTGATTACTATTATTACTATTTTTTATTTTATTTTATTCGTATTAGCACATCATTACATATAGTATATTATCATATATAATATTGTAGCATGCATTATATAAAATTTTTGATCTCCAATTGATTGCATAAAAAGAGCCAAAGAAAACATATATGTATATATTTTATCTCTTCCAAGAAAAAGTAATTGAATTTCATGAGCAATTTTAGTATAATGTAGAAATAACATTTTTACGATAGAATTGCTAAAATAGTGATTTTAAATAAATAAATAACGATAAAGAAATTTTTCTTATATTATCTACATGGTAGATAAACTTGCAAAGGAAAACATTTTAACAATTGATACGCATATGAAATGTGTACAATGGATATATTTCGCAGATATCCATTGTTAAAAATGTTTTCCTTGTAGTATTTCAAGATTATCCATCGGTTCACGTAAATACAAATATATACGAAGAAAGATTTTCTCTATCATCATTCTCGCATTGCGTCCGTCGGTTTGCGCGTATCGACCAATCTTACTTCTCGACATCATAATCTTGACTAAAGGAGGAAACATGCGTTATCATGTGTGCAGATCCGTGAAAATAAGATTTTATTTCTCACAATGTGCAAAGCAGAACATACGAAGAGCTCGGAACAAGATGCGAACATTTCCATTTTTACATTATTTTACTAGTCTCTTCTTTGCTCATCATTTTTTATCATAGAATGCATAAAGCTTCTAACAATTTCTTTGTCATTGATTTGTTGGTGTGAGTGAAAAACGTTTCTATCGTAATTCTTCCGCCGCCGCGTTTCGGAGAGAGAAAAAGAAAAATGAAGCTTCCAAAAAGAGGAAAATTCGAAACCTCCAAGAAGGAATCATTGTTCGACTTTCATTCTCTCGATATCTGCAATACTGAGTCTTTGGCAAACATTTACACTAGCTATAGTATGTATAGAAGTAAGAGTGAATTTCATTGGTAAACATTATCTTCACGTATGTGAAAAACTAAAAAATGACATTCTTCAAGTGTAAAATCGGCAGATTAATTTCTTATACACACAACGACTATGTATCTAAAATTTTTTTACACGATTTTTGACATTCAATTAAACAATGTTTCTCACATTATATAAACGTATCATATAAACATTTAATCTCTATCGTTACTATATAGAAAAAAAACTTTAAAATGATATAAAAAAATTGCACTTCTTCTGATATATCCATTTATATCATTTGTACATTTCGTGATAATCAATAAAACCATATATAAAAATGCGACGTTATGACGTGAGATATTAAATATTTAAAATATACAATAATATAAAATAAACATCCTAACATTGTAAGATATGTCAATATGAAAATTTATTTAAGTTCATTATTATTGATAATTTATTATTATTGATAGTTTTTATTACTATTTTTTAGTTAATGATAAAAATATTGTTTTTACACTGCTTTAAATTGCTTTAAAGTGTTGTGAATTTTAAATTACATTTTTAAATAATAAAAGAAACTGCATCCATTACTCCAATACGTTTTTGATTTGAAATTATTATGTGGCAAATATCAACTTTTTCCATTCATAAATTGCACCCGCAATCACATGGATCAATGACAGACAATGTAAGAACGAGCAATTCAACAGGTGTTATTCTGCAAAATTGCGTGGAGTAAAATTCAAGCGATAAGAAAAACGAGAACGAAAATATAACGAATTTGTTGTAAATCATGTTATAAAAATTTCATTAATTTCAGTCCTATTTTATTGTAGATGACTGCATAATATTAAGTGATAAAATACGATTGAATGCACTAAATAAATTTTAATTCTATTTAATTTTATATCAGGCAGTATGCAATCCGTCAAATGCGTCTGTCGGTAAAAGTTTTTACATAATCCGTTGAGATTATATATAAATTATTTATGTAAAATAGCATACATTCAATAAATAAAAAAACAATAGAATCAATATTAATATAAATGAATCAATAAATAAAATATTGAAATTATTTGCATTACTAATTTGTGCAATTTATATTTGTGAGTATCGACTCGTGATATCTATAATATCCGTTTTGTTCGCATTATATCATTCCTTTTATTGATTCAGCTACTGTCTATTTGTGTCACACAAAACGAATTATTACCGTAAACTGATTAATTGACCAGCATATCCCATCCAATGATGAAAATATTAACAACCCGAACAAAACAACATCATTATTGTATTAACACAAATTTATTTCCATGTTTATTAGCAACAAACTTTCATCAGCATAGTATGTATTAATAGATGCATCATTAAGCTAATTAATGTGTTAATATTTCAAATATTACGTTTAAATAAATTGCAAACAGAAACATTAATGGTATATTATTATTTTACATTTCAGGTTCAATAAGTAACATAGATGGTGCAGAATATCACTGCAACAAAACTGCTGTACGAAAGGTAATCAGTGGTGTCGTTGGTGCTGCGAGTTCAGTAACATCAATTCAAGTTGCCAATCTTCTACGATTGTTTAGGATTCCGCAAGTAAGTATATACAGAGTGGGCCATTTTAATCCAGTCGAATATCTCGAAAATCAAGCCCGAGAGAGAAAAATGTTTCAGACAAAAGTTGTATGGTTTCAAGGGAGCCATAAGATGATACCATTGGTTTGACCTTAAAGAGTTATTTGAAGGTCACGCGAAGCTCACTTTAATTTTTTTAAATAGAACACCTTATATATTTTTACATATTCTTGTAGTTCATCTCGAGATCTTTCCAAAAAACTATAATATAGTATTTCTTCATTGAATACTTTTCGAGTTATGAGGCTTGAAATAATTTCTTAATTTTGCATAAAACATCTAGTAAAATATCAAATTCATTTTTCGATTATCTTACCTTAATACTTTTATGTGCAAAATAATGAGAGAAATCAATTGGTGTAAAGAAAACAAATGTGATGTAAAATGTGATGAATAAAATCCATATATATTTTTCACATTGTAATGCCCACGAAAATTCAGAGCTAAGCAATATTCGTGCCTCTAAAGCAAAGTAAAAATGTCAGGTGCTAGCAAACCGTGAAGACTTCATTCTTGATGCAAGTTTACGGAACTCGCGGTTTAAAATCTTTGTACCGTGAAATCACCTCATCCAACGCTATTTTCCTTATAAGCTATTCGAATCTCCTAGCTGGTTATAGCTCTCAGCGCTCTATTAGCCGAGGTTTAAAGGGTGCTACTGTAATGCGTTATCCACTCAACCGCGAAAGTGACGTATTGCCTATTAAACTTTTACTAACTCTTTGTTATTCCGTTATTGCCGACGATCGCCGACTAAAAGTGGATCAAACTTCAACCTTGATAATATATGATGTACAATTTTCTGCAAGATGAAAGCTGAGAACAAATTGAAATTTAACAATCTAATATAATCAGAGTTAGAGAAACAACAATTTTTCATCGCAAATTTTATATAAATATAGATTGTGTTTAAATATATGTTTAAAAATATTCGCTTACAATATATTATAATATGCATTAATAATGCAATTAGAAATTTGTGTGTCATTTATATCTCTCTATCATTATCTGGACACAGATAATGATTTGTCTAATATTCATACGCGCATACACTCACTACAAAGCAACTGAAGAACAAACTTCAACTCCCTAATTATTGAATAAGATATCGTTATACTCGAATCGCAAGATTCTATAGATAACTGCTTTAATAATAGTTCATCTAGTGTTGCTTGATTCAATAGTCGTTTCTGATATACGAGTTGTGAGATTAATTTGCTTGTACCGTGCATATTGTGAGGATCTCATTTTACAACGTCGGGTTTCTCTCGGCCATAATAGATATAGTGGAGGTCAAACTTCGGTAATATATATATTTATATGCAAAGTTATGAAAATGAAGAAAAGGTCGAAATAGAGCGATTTAGTATAACGATAACGGTAATCCTTAACTCTTGAACGAGATTGATATGTGATAACAAAATAAATTACTTATCCTTGTTAGAAAAAAATGTACGCGCATACTTTTCACACACACACACACACACACACACACACACACACACACACACACACACACACACACACACACACACACACACACACACACACACACACACACACACCACACGCACACGCACACGCACACGCACACAGACACACACACATGCCGCAAATTTTTTTCAAATATTTTATTAATTAAATTCTTTAATGATTAAAAACAAAATAAAAAAATAATATATAATCATTGCTCTTTTAAATAATAAATATAGAGAATCGGCTTTAGAGAACGTAAATGAATATTTCACAATACTGACATTGTTATGTACATAAAATTTAATTATACAAGCATAATATATCAAAACAAAAAGTGTCAAGTAATATTAATGTAACCAATTAATGTAATGTAAAAACTAACATGTTGGAAAGGCGGACGTTTTGGCTCGATTATTCAAGCCTTCTTCAGCGCAAACAATAGAACGAACATTATTGTTTTTCTCTTCAAACCGCTAACGTTAAAATATTTAGTTACCACAGAGCTGTACAAAGCAGATATATTTGCAGTAAATTGTAAGTCATTACATTTTATTAATTTTTTAACACTCTTTTGACATCAAATTAGTTTTTTTAATTATATACCTAAACTTCATTGAAGACTGTATGCGTGGTTATAATATTGTTTTTAGATGTAGCATCTTATATAAAAAATGACAATTATATGTGACATCATGGACCTTCTAACGTTCGAATTAGAGAGAACCAATGTAATTTGTCTACATCTTTATGTCTACACCTTTACTGTCTGCGTGCGGTTTTTGCGATTTTACTATGTCTTTAATTCCTAACTTTATTTTCAGTTATTTTTATCCTTGTATTTAAGTATTATTGAAGAAGGCTTGAATAATTGAGCCGAAACGTCCGCCTTTCCAACATGTTAGTTTTTATATTACATTAATTGGTTAACATTGATATTACTTGACACTTTTTGTTTTGATATATTATGCTTGTATAATTAAATTTTATGTAAATAACAATGTCAGTATTGTGAAATATTCACGCTCCCTAAAGCCGATTCTCTATATTTAAATAAAAAAAAAAAAAACATATAGAACTGGAACAATGAATAGTGAAAAGTAGTGTGTATGTGTGTAATTTATATATAGGAATTTTTTTCATATGAGTTAGAGGACTAAAGCAAAGAGCGATTTCTTGGCGAAAACTCGGTTGTCGTCGATTCATGCCTCTGAAAATCCACGGCGGTGGAGTTTGAAAGAGATTTCGCGAAAGGATTTCAGGGAAAGACGTGAAAGGATCAGACAGAATATAAGTCTAGGAAAACGGCAATGGATTTAATTTAGTTCATTTCTGCGGTGGGATTCTCTATCTATTTCTATGATCAACGTGGGGATTTGCGAAACAAACATACAACATGATCCGCTTTCATAAATTAACAGAAATAACTATGTGAAATGCATAAATTGTATTTGTATAAAAAAAATTAAAAATCAAATATATAAAAACATCGAATATATCAATACATTTCAAATTCTGATAGAACAAATATATATCTTAATAGATAAAAATAATGAATTGCAAATAATATACAATTTAGAATTACAAATAATATACAAATATATACATAAAAGATTTTCTTTTTACAAAATTTTATAAATTAGTGAATTTTTATTATTAAAATGATGCATTGATTAATTCGAAGAATCTATTAAAGCATTCTTAATATTATTTAAATATTATTTATATAATTTTTACATAAAACACATTTAAAAAACAAATTTTAACAATTAAAAATATACATTAATATTTAACAAATAAGAAACTCAAATTTAACTTTGACAATTTATATTTCCTAGTATATTATCGTCAAGTACTTAATTAATCAAAAAATAAAAAAATATCATTATAATGAAAAACTAATATTATTTAAATACAAAAAATTTATAATTTATAATTTCTTGATAGAAAGTGTAACTGTGTGAATCTGACAAAGTAATCGTATTCATTTATTAAGATTGTTACTAGTTGATTAAAAAACTTATATTCGCTATATTACAAGATATTTCCTTTCGTACTCATTTCTGCCTGTCGCATCTGTTAAACTCAGTCTTATGAAACTTGTCGCATCTACGTTGCGTTAAACTAGGAAACTGTTCGAGAATGTATGTGACATGAACTGAGATCGCTTTTTACTCATGGCATAATATTCCGAAAAAAGTGGCAAACTTTTATAAATTTTTCGACTCAGACAATTTCATATTTTTGCTTAAAGACATAAAATCGATGTAAGAAGCACATTCTTACAAAAAATTGAAGTTTTTGTCATTATTTTATCGAATGGAGAACATTTCTAATAAAATTTACTTATTTCAAATAAATTATTCGCGATTATATATATTATAACATTTACAAGACAATACAGATTGTTAAGTTAATATTTAAATTAAATAGCGAATATTTAAAATATCAATTTCTCTGATTTGTAACTTATTATATCACATAATCTGAGCAAGAAAACTATCATTAATGCGTTTAATATTTTAAACTAGAATGTTATAAATATTTACATAGCGTAACATCCTTTACATAGCGTAACATCCTTTTTTGTTTGATGATACTTCTATTTAATCAAAAAAAAGACAAGTATCACTTATTCCATAAACTTAGCATATTTTTCTCTCATGCAAGCTAGCAATTTACTTTATCCATATTCATAACGCTTCTATAAGATCGAAAAACGCTCGATCTTTGTCACTTTCGCAGCGATTCGTGGAACGGTCTGATTAAAGTCGACCTCTTCTCCAAAATGACAGAGAACACGTTTCGATTATTAACTTTACCTTCAGGAATGACATTCCATCATTTAAGAATAATCAATCTTGCAACTCTGATATGCCATAACATTTCTACTAAATATAATAAAGTTCACACTTTAGGCATCGTGATAATTATAGAATTTCTCTCGAAAATATTGTATGAAAATATTTATAATATTTATAAGATTAGATAGTTTATTAGATAGTTTTTCATTATAATGATATTTTTTTATTTTTTGATTAATTAAGTACTTGACGGTAATATACTAGGAAATATAAGTTGTCAAAGTTAAATTTGAGTTTCTTATTTGTTAAATATTAATGCATATTTTTAACTGTTAAAATTTGTTTTTTAAATGTGTTTTATATATGTAAAAATTATATAAAGTCTATGATAAATTTTGTATCTACAGTAACGCAACAAAAAAATTGAAAAAAATTGAGAAAAATTAATATGATGTGCTCTTCGCGTCGCTCAAAGTACGTTCTCGCTTACAACATAAAGGATGTGTTTTCATATAGCAGTATCTCGCAACGGAGAATATATTATTCATCATGTTAAACGCAACTCACATCAGTATCGTTGCTTGTCGCGTTTACGCACGCTCTGGAGCGGCTGCGGACGACCGCTTAGCTAAACGATTTCTCCACAACTTGTCAGCACGATGACGTACGATCGACATAGAAACATAGGCATAACACCTTGCATAAGCACTATAAGCGGAAAGTGCATACGCGTCAAAGGGAGCTTCGCTATTCGTGTCAATCAGTATCCCGTGCATATACATATATACGTTTCCGTTTGATCGACAAGCGAACACGAGCCGGCTCACAGAATTCAATAACACACGCTTACAAAGATTTATGTTGATAATGCTATATGAGAGGTAATCTAAATTACAATTATTGACTTTTATACCTCTATTATTGAGTATCAAATTTTTAATAGAAATAAAAATAAGAGTTAAAAGTGTGTATGTGTAAAGAGAAATGTGTTTGATTGAACGAATTGATTTATACACAATTTCGAAAATTTTATGATATTTTGCAAGAATTATAAAATTATAACTTTCAATATTTATGTATTTTTAATTGTTGTTGAAAGAAAAATTCATTACAGTTAACACACTCTAATCGATTAAGATCCGTTACAATAGCCATTCCTCATTCATTATTACTATTCAATTGAAGCAGAATAGCTTTAATCGTATCAAGTATTCCCGTCATAAATTTTAGTCACGGTTTTCACGTATCGAATTAGTTGGAAAGAAAACGCTCAGCAGCAATTTCTGTAAGTGGTTCGTCGTCGTTGCTAGGACTGTTGAAGCTCGTAGGATTACGAACGAGATTCAAGACATAAGCCGCGCGACGCGACGCGAGCTCAAGTCACGTGAACTAAATAAATGAAATCGCATCTTGTCAAGACCCTACATCGCTCATACAAAATTTCCTCCGCTTGGAAATATGCTGTCGACGTCGCAGCTGGAATTTGAATAATGATTGATAACCATTCTTCCGTCCGCACTTTTCGATTGGCACACTTTTGGCAAGAGATAGGAAGGAAAATGCGAAATTTTAGGGATAAAAATTCGGTAGAAATATAAAAAAATACTTTTGACGCAATTGTGTGTGTGACATCATGAGATAATCTCTGAAGAAAGTAATTGGATTCAATTTATGAAGACTTTAGAAGGATGCGATTTACATTATCCGATTAAAAGTACATTTATAATCGTCCATAAAATTTTTTAATTAACTGAACTTTATAACTTCGGCCGTCGTACATTAGCATTTTTATCGTTATTCAATCCATCGTTGAATATTTTATGTGATTTACGGTAAATAATCATTGACTACGTTTACACGACTTGATTTACACAGAAGTTATATATTCATGTTATAACTACTGACGTTAGATGCTGTGTAAACGCTCTTTTACGATGAAGTTATTACATCGTATGTAGTAACTCAAAGTCGTTTAGCGAAAAGGCTTAGCGTTACTACATCGACGTAAAAAGGACGTGTAAACGGTTGGCAAACGGTTGCCAGCCGTTAAAATTAAATATCTTAACTCTCTCTTGTTTGCAAATTTAGTCAAATCATTTCATTGATATTATTTCTCACTTCACTCGAAAATTATTAAGTTATTTTAGCTTTGTGAGGATAGGATAAGTTTGAACGTATAAACACAACTCACTTTAAATAGGAGTTATAACATTAGCGTTATTAAATCGAAGTTAGAAGTCGTGTAAACGTACTCATTGAAAAATGTTCTCTTTGATGTCGTTATACGTTTATATTAAAACACTAAAAATTAGTCACATACACATGTAATATATAATTTATTATATGTGACATAAAAATGTATATAATTAGTTCCAAGTGTACTAAGTAATATATTAGATTTTCAAACATATTTAATTACGATGCAATTGATCCGAAAATTGATAGAAATAAAAAAAAATTATCCATTTATATATCGAGATATTATATTCTATACAATTTAATATAAATTGTAATTAAATTGATTAAAGGTAATGATTCTCGAATTATTAACATTGATATATAAAACATATCAAATACTCTTTAGAATTGAATATTATTATAAAGTATTAAGATAAATGAATAATTCGAGAGAAGTGTCCTCTTATTTCATTTTATCGGCGTAGCGAGTAGGACTTGTAATTTCACGCGGTTTGGGCGCAGCCGGTTCATTTCAATTAACGATAATATCGTTTTCTAGGTTCTACAAAAGAACCGGGTACAATGGTACGAACCTCAGAAATGAGCATGGTAAAAAATGCAAACATTCAGATAGAATTCTGCGTTAGTATTACATAATCCATAATTAACTCGCAAGTAACAATAAAATGTAAGTGACACATTATTTGAGTTTTACCTTTTCAATATAAAACTGTGTCGAAAAATTTAACCATAAATTCTCTATATCAATGATAAAGTTTAATCAAATGACCTATTATTTCTTAATATGCGTATTATTGTTATCTAATCAATGATACAAACGTAATTGTCACATCGTGTAATACATTTCGGCAAAAAAAAAATATATATAATATTAATTAAAATATATTCATTTTTTTATCTGTCGCAATAACAGATAATAAATTAATAAATTTCCATAGTTTCTCTAAGCGTTATTGAATTTAAAATTTTTCACTGCTAGTAAAAATAAGGAAAAAATAATTTCAAAGTTTTGAATTTTTGCATCATGCACAAATAGTTAATATCTTCTCACTCTCTACTCATAAATATTCCACATAGATCTATTTTTCACCAATATTTTCATCTCAGCGTAGCGAACGAAGAAATTTGCAGACGCTATATAACCAATCGATCAAGTCGACCTAGTGGATTGAGTCGAGCTTAAATTTTCCATCGATGCGACTTGATATTTATATGATTGGACAAGCAAGTTTTCATAGAGTCGATAGTAGCCATTCCGAATCTGACAAATCGCGATAAATATATTCGCCATGGCATGCACCAACCGCGATACATGGGACGCGCATTGTTCCGAAGAAAAATAGCGTTGGTACCCTCGTGGCGCGAGATAACGCCGCCTCGTTTCTCACTACATAAACTCATACGATGCGTACGCATCGATGTTGCTAGCACAGATCAAACATTAAAAAAAAAAAAAAAAAAAAAAAAAACTCGTTACTAGCTAAGACAAATCGAACGGCGATCGAGGGTAAGCAAAATCGTCGATCTCACGCGAGAGGTCTGTTATAGAATATAAAAAAGAATCTTAGATAATAAAGATATAATAAATTATAATAAAAAAATTATAATAAAAAAATTAAATAAATTATAAATTAAATAAATTATAAATTAAATAAATTATAAATTAAATACATTATAAATTAAATAAATTATAATTAAAAAATTGAATTGTAAATTTGAAAATCGAAACGTCAATGTGTGTGGAAAATTTACTAGTATGATAATCATAAGAGTTAGTACATCTTCGTCAAAGTTCTCTAACGCGATATCATCGAATTGATCTCGAAGGAATTATTTTACGCCTACACGATGAAAAGATAATTAATCATTCTTGTTGCCGTATGCGACTAACTCAAAATCGCCTTTTCTTCGATAAGCGTCACCACAGAATAGCAAATATAGGATATTGTATAGAAACACAAGAGGGGAGAACTTGGTCCATAGATAAACGACAGACTGATGGTAAAACTTATTATAGAATGTTACGGTGAAATATATGATTTAGATAAATGATGTCCTTTATGTACAACCATCATCGTTTCCTGAATGCTCTGTCTTTCAAGAGAGATTAAATTTGTGCTCTTGTTACTCTACAAATCTTCAAACTCGTGAATAAGTCGTTTTAAATGATCTCCAAATATTAGACTGTCAGACAGCTAGATATATTTGATTTTACTGATTCTTGAATATCTTACGTTATTAGATTCTTTAAACTTTGTTCTTTAAGAGTTCACAATTTTATGGAACTTTGATTTTCGAATCTTTCGATCTCTCTGTAACTGTTTAAGTTTTGAGATTATATAATCTTTCAGTCTTTGAACCCTTACATCGTTGAATTCTTGAATCCTTGAAACTTCGTAACAATAGCTCTTTCACTTATATCTCTCTGGAGTTTTGACGTTGTATTTTGTGAGCTTGAATACTAAAATTCTTGTATATTGCATCTTTGAGATGCCTTAAAAATAGTGAAATTTTATGTCACTATATGGTATTTAACTTTCCGATGGTAGTATAAATCGCTTTAAAGAGCAGCAAACGATATAAATTATATACATACACACATATATATATATATATATATACATATATGTATATAATTTTTATATGTATATATTTTCTGGAGCTTTCATTTATATATATATATATATATATATATATAGATAAATGAAAGCTCCAGAAAGATAGCCATTATTACGAAGTTTCAAAGATATATGTATATATATATATATATATATATATATATAATTAATTATATATATATATAATTATATATATATATGTATATATATAATTAATTGTTTTCGCATCATTGACCGTTTTGAACAGACTCTTTAGAGAAAAATACACAAGTTTACGTGTGATTCTCTGACAGTCATTAAATTACACGATTTCACTTTCTCGGTCGGTTTCAGAATCAGCAGAAACGTCGACCAGGAGGATTCAAGTTTACTTTGCTTTTAACCAGAGATACAGTCACTCACTCGCAATTAGAAATAGAATTATCCAATACCAACGCAAATATCGATATTCTAAAATGTATGACGCCATAAAGAGCTTGGTATCGGTTTTTTAATAGATTTGAAAATCAAAGGCCAATCTTAAAAAAAATAGATACTTTTTGACGTTTCAATATTTCAGATAAGATTTGGAAATGAAAAATAAAAACGATGGAAAAGCTTTTTAAAAATTTTATACTCTTTGAACTGCTGACATAACAATTTGGAATATGTCATATGAAAAAAAAATCTTATAAATTATTTATGTCAACGTGTGTGCACAAGTTTTATGAAACATTTTTTGTTTATGTTTTTTTATGTTAAATTTCCTTATTTATTACAACAATATTATTAATTAATACATTAATAATGCACTCTATCATTTTGTTCTATTATCTCACTATAAAAAATAATGTAAAATTCTTCTATTGTGCAAATAACATAAGCATAAAATAGATTCAGAGATTTTACATTGCGATTGATGTTAATTAATTATATATCCAACATTATAAAAAATATGTAACAATTTCCTTATATATGTAAATAATTTAAAATAAAAATTTGCCTATTGTTGTAGGTCTCCTTTTTTTCAACAAGTCCCGAGCTTTCCAACAAACAGCGCTTCGAATATTTTACTCGTACCATACCTAGCGATCACTATCAAGTCAAAGCGATGGTCGATATTGTATTGACGATGGGCTGGAGCTACGTTTCCATCATTTACGAAGAAAGTAACTATGGTATAAAGGTATGTACTCTATCATAATTTTCTGTGTTAGATTCTTGGGCAATATTTAATTATAAAATTTGCATGAAACGCAAGTATACTGCATAGTTTCATTATTATTATTATTATCATCATATATACATGTATTTATTATATCTTTTGGAATATATGTGTATATACGCGCATAATATGTATAATATATTTTTTTATCAATTTTCATTTATTATATATCTTTTCATTTAATTGGTATTAAAAACTTGATAATTTTTTTCACAAATGTGATAAATATTATGAATGATTGACTTTGCAAATTGTGTATATTCAAATATGTATGTATGTATATATATATATATATATATACATACATACATACATATTTGAAAAATTATTAAAAATTACATTTTATGCTCATATAATATAAAGTAATTTCAGTTCAATATTATTACTACACAATCCCATTTTCGCAAAGCTTTTAAGCTAAATTAAATATTTATACATAAAATATAATAGTATAAATATTAAATAAATTAATGTAAAATCGTAATAAATAAAGTTCCTTAATACATACTTTGTACATACATCATATAAATAATTCAAAAATCACAACTATTACATAATATTACAATCTTTTAATTAATTGCCTAGTAACATTTAGAAAGTATTTTATAATCAAAGCTAGAGAATTTTTAATGTAAGAGAATTTTGATATAAATATTTTAAGATCATATTTTTTTTAAAAATAGATCTTATAAATAATGTTTGTAACACATAACTAATAGAACATTAAACATATAAACATAGCAACAGTAAACTAATAGAAATAAATCCTTTTAATCATAATTAGATATTCTGCAATTTAAAATTTAAGAAATATAAAAGTGGTTATAAGATAACAATCAAAATAAAATAGAGAAAAAAGGCAAAAACCACAGCGAATACATTATGGTTTTTGTCTTTTTTCGCCTATTTTATTTTCTGCAATTTAAATTATAATAATTTAAAATTTTTTATAAAAGTGTCAGATATCAATGATATATTCATTATGACAATTACAATTATAATTATGTAGCCAAAATTATACAAACAATATATTAATTTGAAAGTTGTTTCATTTAAATAAGGCTTTTTATGATTACATAGTTTGATAGACGGATCGAATAATATTTTCAAAGAATAAATACGAAAATAAATGGCAAGTGAAATGGAGCTTTCTTCGTCAACACGATCCATTATAATACAATTTACAATATCGCGCACATGTGATTTCGATCTACTAAATTTCACATCACGCTTTGCTTATGCAAATCGTACATATTAACCATTACGTGAAAATCATTGTTTCTCATTTGTCCGATACTCATAATAATAATTTAGAAAATATCGCAAGACTCATCTTTTTTTCTCATCAAAGCATTACATCCCGACATTCTTTCTCTTTCTCTTTTTCATTCTTTCTCTTTCTCTTTTTTATTTCTCTTTCTTTTTTTAGATTACTACATAAAAAATTAATATACATACGGATTATGTCCCAGTTATTCGTTATTAAGATACTTAGCTTTGTAATAAGTCTCGAGTTGTTTTTTTACATAACGCTAAGTAAATAAAAAGAAATATAAATTTAATGGATAATTAAATTATGCAAGACACTGATTTAAAAAATGAATAAATACTTTGAACTGTAAACTCTTGTATAAATTAATATATATATTAATTATCAATAAAATTTTTTTTTAAATTATTAATAAAAAAGCTAGCTTTTTATTACCTTATAAAAAAAGATGTATATTCGCGTGCCTTGCTAACAATTTATCATTTTCGAAATATCGACACTTTACTCAAAATGTTGATATTATTATATTCAAAAATCCTAAATAATGCAACGAAATCACTATCGATGATCATTTTATAATTATTAAATTAGTTATATGCATTTAATAATGCATATGATATTCACATATAATTGTTCCGCATCTAATTGCTTCATATCAAATATTCTAATCCATATCAAATGTTGATATGCTTTATATGATTCAAAATGCTAATTTATATGATTTTTTATACAAATGAATTTAATTTATGTAGTCATATATAAAATTTATAATCTATATAGTTGGTTATGAAATATTGAATAAAGAATCTACACAAATAATATCCTAATTTTTATGTTCGAATTTTTGTTACAAATTATTCATTGCATCGAATTGTTTTTTTCAATAGTAGAATAAATAGTATTAATGCGTTATGACAATATGCTGTTACGGAATCACGTAAATAATTCCATCGAAATAATAATATAGAAGAAAAATCGAATTTATTAATTTATCAAAGAAATAAATAGTATATTTTTGCTTTTAATTATCGTTTAGTGTTAAAAAAAAATGGAGAAGAATGGGTGGATTTTGCATAAGTTTCATGCGAAGAAAATAATCACGCAAATTATACGACAGAAAGAAGACGCAAGAGCAATCCTTTCTCAAAAGAAAAAAAGAAAAAAAGAATAAAAGAGAGAAAAGTGCAACAACGGGTTTAGATGTAATCGCGAAGAATTATAGCTGAAAAAAAAAATCTCCTAGCAAGGCAGCTCTACGGCTTAGCTATATGATAACGATAAATGTCGAGTTAGTATAAAAGGACGCTACTCATTAACAGGATATACCGTACGTAGTTGCTCATCCGCTTTCGATTTGAGAAAACTAACGTTTATAGTATGAGAATATAATTGAGAAATATATCGAAATAACACTCCATAACGGGAAATAATAACTAACGACATTTGTAGCTTTTATTATAGGATCGAGAATGCGTTATCCTCAATCGTTATCCTCAATCGATTACGCTCACGTTATGAAAGATGCATAAATGTCTTTTCCGTGACACTTTATCACAAAATATGGTCCACAATATGTGTATATCCTATACATAATACATAAGATGCATGCGGGTGTTCTTCTTTATTATGTCTGTAATGAATTCGTTCTCGGCATTTATTCGCGACCAACTAGAAAACTAAGATGAAAATGATCCATCTTAATCTTAACATGAATCATAATATTTTTCATAAACGTATTCAGAAAAATGATGTTTTATTATTACATCAAAAAGAAAATATTATGAAAATATTAAGAAATTGTAAGTATACAGAGAATATGTTTAGAAGATTCTTAGCTATTTTCATAATCGCGTAACAGAAATACGCAATTCTTTTAATACAGAAATATTAAGATTCAGATAATCATCTCTTAATAGCTAAAGTACAATTGTGTATTTCTACAATACAAAACGACACAAATGAAACAAAAATTTTCTCATTTGCACTATATTATAATAAAATAATAGAACAAAAAATTTGAGATATTCGAGAATTATTACAAATTATTATGTCTAAAATAATACAAAAAAAATAAAAAGACTTTAATATTTAATCAAAAAATGCGAATGCAGTTTTATAATAAAAATTTTAACAATATCAGGCTAAATCAATATTTTAGCCTTTTTTAATCTTCTTATTTTTATTGAATTACTGAAAATGTAAAGCAATATATACTAAAAAAAGATTTCTGAAAGAATAAAACGAATAATTTTTGTGAAAATATATAGTGATTGCCAAAAAAGTAAAAATATGTTAACAGCAATAATCATAGCACTCGCTATACTATATCATTGTGATATACATAACTAATATAGCATCACGATAACAACATATAAACATACGATTATGCTATATATGCATATGATTGTGTCATATAATAATACAAGATTTAACAGTTTTTGACGCAAAACGTAGACAAGAAAGTAATTCATGTATATATATATTTATTCATTCCTATATCTTTTTAATTTTCATTTATTAAAATAACGCTCATTTTAATTATATTCATTAAGCACAGATTCGACAAAAACATTCGTTTCGAAATGCAAGATTTAACAACCGTGAGAAATAATATGATAGCGCGCAACAGTAGGCGTCAAATTTATGCGATCATATAGCATTAATCACACAATTGTTGCATTTGCGAGCAAAACGCAATGATCGATATACGCCTGCATTAAATCTCACAGACATATGTTCGCGACACGTACTAGCGATGCAGTTCTATTTAGAAAGTACAGCAAAATAACATTTTAATTTATTGTTATATATTATATGTTAACATGTTTTCTTAAATAGGATCAGAACATTATCACTAATCAATGATTTTAATTTTAAATATAGCACTGAAAAAACAGTGAAATTTCACTGAGAAGAATCCAATAGTAGCTAATTTTTTAATGAACTATTACTGCCATAATCAATATAAAACCGTGAGATGTAAAACTGTAGAGTAAAGTGTAAATGTTTTCACTGAAGATCAATAAGTATTTTACCGTTTCTGAAATCTTATTTAATCTGTTTTTTATTGATTCAGTTTAAAAGAGTAAAGTTGTAATAACTGGACAATTAAAAAAAAAACTTACATTATGACGTTATCCAACCGATCAAAGTTCCACTATTATTATATGCGTAATGATTATCTCTGTGCGTGAATTTTTGATGGAATTTATAATAGTATATTCTTACTCGAACGAGACAAAATAAAAAACACAGAACATTATTAAAGTCTCTACAATACAATCAATCTTGCATGGTTGCGATTATCGATATTATCGATATGCCGGAAATTAGGGAATTAAAGAATCGGAAATTAATTGAGTGCCGGATGCAGTTTTGTTTGCACGTATAATATCCTAAAAAACCTCCGGAATAATTCTACAGTATTTAAAGAGCGCTACTGAAAGAGCGCTGAATTATTCCTAAAATGATGTGTTTATATGCAAGCTATGGAAATTTATGACACGAAATAAACCAAAGTAAAGAAAAAAAATATCTCGAGATATTTGATATCAAAAGTACTTAATCTATATTTTAAAAAATTTGCAAAAACACACTTTTTCACTTGATGAAACTTGAATATAACGTGAATGACGAGTAAAACGATGATTTCCACTCTTTCCAGTTTTTTTGATTAATTTACTTATGTTATATCCGCGATATTCGCAATGCTTTATAAAACGTACAACAAAATATATAACGACATATACAAAATCCGCGAAATATAATAATCATAAATATGTATGAAGAATAAAGATATACCGAAAAGTTCAAAATACGAAAAGATCTTTAGCCTTATAAATATTTAAGAACTGCGAAAAATCCTCTCCCTAAACTTTCTTCTCTTCTATTTTCTCGAGATATCATTCTTATCTTCTTGACAATCCCGTTCGTACCCAAAAATTTTTAACTGTGAAATACCCTTCACACATACACACATACATACATACACGTACATACACACTTTTCCACATTTTTCAGTCAATAATGCATTTGATTTTTGAATTATATGTTACCTATTGATCTTATATGTATCTAATTATATCTAATTATTTATTTATATTTTGTTCGTATTATATTGAAAAATTGAAAAATTTGAGAGACAAAACTCATCAAATAATAATAAATGTAAGAGTTACAACCATTATGAAATTATATTACAACTACTACAGCTATAATAAAGCTTTCTTAAACAATGATTTCAAATCCTCTTGTACAGTACAAAACATTACCTCGAATTCGCAACGTCATAAATATAACGGAACCAGTATATAAATGAATTTGATAAATGTTCAGCAAGACACGCAAATGATTCGAGAGTTCTCGGCTTCATGCCTGGCCTCCAAATAACGGAGCGTCTTCTAATACCATGAGATTGGCATTTACGCGCGCAGCCAAATTCAATTCTCGCGCGTGCCGAAACAAGGGTTAGCATTATGATGTCCAACAACATCCTATAATAATGAAGGAAGGACCATGCTTTGCATATATAATATATACTTGGGAACTTTATGCCACTCTCTCTAGCCAGATAATTTAACTAATAATTTTATCGTAACTCGTCAAGTAATGAACATGCGAATGATCCGTATTAACTGGAGAATAATTTATACTGAATTTCCAAATTCAATACATATATTTTTTTATTTTATAGTAGATATTTTATTATTGTTATTTTAAAAGATAGGAAATAAAAAATGTGTCTTTAATGATTCTAAAAAATACTAATTTTAATATTTTTCTCTTTAAAAGAGAAAAACAGAGAGAAAGAGAGAGAGAGAATTTTTCTCAAAAATATATAAATTGCTCCTTGAGCAAGAATATTTTTGAATTTTTTTATTGATTCTATCAATATATTTCATCGAGTTTTTAATTATTATATAATATTAGAAGGTTTATTTTTATTGATTATATAAAAACTTTAAAGTTTAGTTTTAATATTTTAATTAATTACTCTTACTTTATAATATAATTAGTTTTATTAAATTATTCTTCATTTTTTTATATAATTTATTTAACACATTTTTTTATATTTATATATTGTTTAGAGAAATGTAAATTTTTCTATTTTTAATTCTATAAATTTCTCTCTCTAAATATGTAATAGATTATAAAATTTTTATATTATATTAATGATCCTTTTGTTTATTAAAATCTTCAAAAGAAAAATTCACATTCATTCTAATATCTTTCATGTAATAATGATGGATTCTATAATTCAACTTTTTACTTTACCACTCAGTCAACAATTAATATAATTGCTGGACATATGTAAGATTCACAGTGAAAGCAATATGATTTTAACAATCAAACAGTTGAGCAAATCTTATAATGGCAGAAAAATCGCTTTTCAAGATGAATAAAAAGTAAAAAAGTTTTGATTTTTTAAAATTATAAACTCATTATTTGTAGAATACATAAACTTCTAAAAACTTTTAAACTTATTATAGAAACTTATAAACTCATTAGTTTGAGAAATATTAAAAAATACATAAAAGTATGAGAGAAAAGATGCCACATTCATGTGTAAGTATGTTTTTCCGTATGATGACGCGATCAATCGATAATGCCATTCGCAATGGGATTGGAAATCAGCGATTTCAACTCGGCACACGGATCGCATACGAAAAATGCGCGTAGAGAGAGTCTAGGAGGAGCGAATCGATACGAGCACATACATACGCGCGCGCGCAAATATATACGCGCACAAATATATATACGTATATATATATGTATATATATATGATTTCGTGGCACGAAGGGAACATTTTTCAACGAGCAATCGAAAGCCAAAAGCACGGAACAAATGGGGATTTTTATTACGAATATCCATTTGTCTGACAAAGTAACGGAGTCTTTCTACATCACTATCGGAATCTAACTACGGAAGTTAATTGTACGATTCATTTTATGACCAATGCAATGAAAGAAACTCAATAATGTAAATTTAAAATACATTTCACGTATTTTTCAATTTATTTATTTATTATATAAAGCAATTTTTCAATTATTATATAAAGCAATTTTTTAATTATTATATAAAGCAATTTTTTAATTTTATATATCTATAAAGAAAAAACGAATGTCTCTATCAAGAATATAAAATAATGACAAAAGGTAACGAAAACATGACAACCACACTGAGAAAAATCGTTTGATTTTACCAACGAGACGTATTTGATAAAAGGCATTTGATTAAACTAACTTGACATTTTGATTAAACTAAGTAGAATTTCTAGTTATCACAAGACTCGACTTTTTATAACTAAAACATTTAATAGACTTTACTACAAGGATTTGGTTAATGCTTTCTAGTTGGACCTATAAAACTTTTTATTACATTAACTAAACGGGGACACAATGATGCTATTTTTTTGTAAATTTAGTATTATTACCAAAAAAATTTGGCAAATTTAATAGGAAGAAATTAATTATACTCATCTGATAATTCCTAAAGAAATTCTGATTCGCTTATTTTCTAACAGAGGTTGAATCTACCAGATTTCTAATAATGCAATCAGATTTTTTTCTCAGTGCAGTATTGTGATACTCATTGTGATCTAATATAAATGTAAATTGGAATTTAAAGATCGTTTAATATATCTAATACTTTCAACAAAAATCGTTATTGAATGTACTATTTCTAAGCAGAATAATAATTGCACTATAATAATAATGCTCACGTTTTCGCCAATACGAATTTTGTTACATGTATATATATTACCTCTATCATGATTTCTATACAAAGAGAATCTTTAGATGTTTCATTTAAGTCTGTATTTTTGAGGCACATTTTCTTCCCACTCTTATATTCATTCTGTGCTATGTCCATTTTTCTTCTAAAAGATCTCAAAGCGTTGCATATTCTGTTCGATAAAGACCACGAGCGAGCATTAGATACAATACATTATTGGAAACGTTTTCAACAAAATGCATCTTTTTCTATTCTTTTGTGTTGCAGGCTTTTGAGGAACTCGAGGAGTTGCTTGGAAAACATAACATATGTATCGCCATCAAAGAAAAGTTGGTAAAGGATTCTGGAGTTGCTGAGGAGATCGCCTACGATAATATCGTTTTGAAGTTGCTGACAAAACCACGAGCAAAAGGTAAAGTAGGGACTTAATAAAACAAGAAGAAATATGAAAGTAGAAAAAAACATAAAAATTATATTTTTTTTCTCTCTTGTAATTAATGCAAGCATAAACAATATATATATGCATGCATGCATATGTATATGTATATATATATATATATATATACACACATACATACATACATACATATACTCACAACATACACACACATATATAATTATAATATAAAATTTTTGATATGCGCCTTTCTAAGAAGTGTTATGCCAACGTAATAAACTATTTCTATCCTCCCCTTCTCTCTTTTTCTCTCTACTTTTCACTTTTCTCCTAAATTACAAATCCATATACCAGTCTGTAAGAACCGCATTGAAATCTTAATCGGCATTTCTCCGATAATATTCTCCTTGGTGAGTTGAATGACATTAAAAAGGATTTAAATTTAAATTTTTATGAAGAGGAAGAAAAAGAAAGGGAGGAAGGAAAAGAGATAGAATTTTCGCATTGTGATAATTTATCCTTTTATACAATTTTGCCCTTTTAATCCATATAAATGTCAAAATATAAATGAATCTGCAAATATAGAATTGCAAAATAGTATTGATGATGTACATATAAGATTCCGAATTTCATTCGATTCGTGTCAGAATGACGAAATGGGTTCATTAACGAAATGGAAACGCAACTTACTTCGCAAATAGCACTTTGTCCGAAACTTGTTGAAAATCTATAGAACTCATCTAACTCTCGAATTTCTTCCTAAGATCTTCCAAAGCGAACGAACCCTAAATCACTGGCTTTCTTTGTAAGTCGGATGGATATCAAGTGCAATTTAATTTATATAGATTTAATGGAATGTTCGCGCGTACACACGCCCCAACTAACTACTAAACACACGACTCAACTAACTACTAAAAAAAACAAAATATTTCATGTAATACAAACAATAAATCAAACGATTTTTTAAATATCATTTTCAATAATCTTGCCTTTAAAAAAATCCGACATTGATATCAGCTTTGGGAATTCATTTAAATCAATGAAGAATCCTTAATTAAGTTATTAATATTCATAGAGATTTCTAAGAAAAATAAAATAATATATGTAAAAATATGTAAAATTATAATATCAAATTACAATAATATCAAATTTGCAATGTTATATTAAAAGTTTATTTAAAAGTTGCTTTATGACATGAGTTAAGATAAATAAAATTAAACTTTGCATGACACAGACTAGAAATATAATATATTTCACATCGGTTTGTGTAATTAGTTATATAGAGAAATTATGTTTATAATTTACATTATGTTTATATTGTTCATAACTAACATCGAAACATATTTACATGCACGGCTAAGAAAACATTTAAATCCTTCGATGTAAATTCATGAGGAAATTCAAATAGGATATGGATAGCAGAGAAACGAGCAAATGTATATTATTTTCGTAAACGCAAAATGAGAAATGATACAGAGAAAGTGAAAATGGTTGTAAAAAGCACATATAAAAATTATGACGTTACCGAATAATTCTCTTTTCATATATATTCCATTCGCATACAAGAAGTACAATTAATTATATAACACTTTATACACACTGAAATGAAAACACACTCTGAAATAATCTTATTTCAGAGAAATAAAGATTAACAACTTCATCTGATGAGCAAAGATGTTTCTTTACTATCTCGGGTGAATAAACATTTCATCCATTTAATCCATTCAACATAGTACTGAACCTTGAAATCTCTTGGTGGCTTTTCGAATCTTTCATACTTGCGTAACTTTCTACCAACATTTTTGATAAAGAGCTCACATTTTCAAATATACTTTTCTATTAAAGAAAAGCTAGTATTCAAAAATTGTTTTATTAACATATTTAATAAATTTTATAAAAATATCTTTCGATGAGATACTAATAGATCAAAATATGTACATTAAAAATAAGAAAAAATATTTTGTCATTTTATAAACAGTAAATATGAAATACTATAAGATTATTGAGTATGTGATTTTATATAATTTTATCCTTAAAAGAGAAGCATAACGATTGCCGAAAAGTTAAATTATAATATTTACAAAATTTTTTTTCTTAAATGCGTAATTTCCCATGTCTCGTTATTTTAAAACACGTTTAAAAAAAAGCAAATATGATTTTAGCAAACAAAACATTTCATTGTTTAAGCATCTATTATACTTTCCGATGAGAAAAAAAGTATCTCGCGATAAACGTTTTTATGTAGAATTTCCTTGTAGACCTTTTTGTAACTAACCATTCTCGGGTTCGTCAGGTTCGACCTTATGCTCTCTTTTACGCCCTCATCGATTCTTACCGGATCCTGTATAATCTTGATTCCCACAGGAATCGTCTACGCGAAGCGAGACATTTCATTGGCATTTTTTTCAATAAAAGCTCGAGTCCTTTTGCTTTCGGGAAAATGACTTTTTTTCGCGATAAAATAAAACCGAATGGCGAAAATTACCGGGATAATAGAGATAATACGATAAAAGGGCACAGCGTTTATAGATGAAATTTTCGCGAAACTCTTCTAACTCTTGTATTGTCATCGTAGGTTGCATTATTTTCGGTTCCGACCAAGAAGTTGCCGGAGTTATGAGAGCAGTTAGACGATGCAATGCGACCGGCGCTTTTTCCTGGATCGGAAGTGACGGTTGGAGTGCAAGAGGATTAGTGAGTAACGGTAACGAGCCGGAAGTCGAAGGCACTTTATCGGTCCAACCTCAGGCCAACCGCGTTAAGGGTTTCGAAGAGTACTTCCTCAACTTGACCGTCGAGAATAATCGAAGAAATCCGTGGTTCGTCGGTAAGCGCATGGCCGAAGGACGCGAATAGGAACAAAACTTGGCGAATTCGAACTTTGCAATATGCATGCGCATATATTGTATACGCGCAAGTTTGCGGTTGTTATAAGAGAAATGTTCTGAGATTTTATTCTCTCTACATATCGACAAACTTTTAATATGATTTTCTAAATAAATCGACATTCAATGCAGTTGTTGGTTGCCAATCAAAGTAGCAACACTAACAATACGTGTGTTATTTTCTTTTCTCAATAAAGCAAAAATTATATACAATATTATTATTTTCAATATTATTTACAATATTATTATTTTGCGTGACATTTAAAGACGCATAAGCATATGTTTCGCCAAGTCATCCTAAGTTATAATACATCAAATCATCACATATTTATCACATGTAATGAATGCAAATCTTCGCGTTAATTTTAGAATTTTGGGAAGATCACTTCAAATGTCGATATCCGAACGCATCCCGAACACCGTACAACAAAAAATATACAAAAGCTTGCACAATGGAAGAACGTCTCACCAAGCAAAACACGGCTTTCGAAGACCAACTACAGTTTGTTTCCGATGCAGTAGCGGCATTCGCTTACGCTTTTCGGTATAATTAAGATTTACTCATCGACAGATATATCCCCGAAAATATTTTCAAGAAAATGTTGAGATAAAAGTGCTATTTTTCCTTTTCCTAGAGATATGCACCGTAACCTTTGCCTGGGAAAGCCAGGATTATGCGATGCTATGAAACCAACTAAGGGAACAATGCTTCTCCAATACCTGCGTAAGGTGGACTTCGAGGGTAAGCTAATGAAGTGATTTCTTGAAAGAGATTACGAGAGGCGAAATCGATTCTAATCATTGAACATATATATTATAAATTAATAGGATGCCTAATACCTCATGCGATGTTTTTAAATATTAAATAAACTTAAATACATAACATATCTATGAAAAAATAAAAGAATAAAAGAAAATATTTTAGAAAAAGCTATAAAGGCTATAAAAAAGGCTATAAGGCTATGTCTCTATTATAGGATGAAAACTATTTTTATCGTGATTAGTTGCTTATACGTCTCGATCAAGTTTTCATGGTACTCATAGGCGATCGAACGACTACGTTTAAGGTCTAAGCGGAGACAAGTTTAGATTCGACAAGAATGGTGACGGACCCGCGCGGTACAACATCATACATTTCAAGCAAATCGAACCGGGCAAATACAAGTGGATACGCGTCGGTGAATACCTGGAAGGCGAGCTCCGGCTGAATATGTCTGGTAAATCCTTTCATTTTCATATTTCACAACACATATACTACAATATGTAACGTACTATAACGTTCTACATCGTTCGTCATCGTGCATGTATCTGTGTTTTAGAAATTCAATTTAAACTTGGACATCCTCAATCACCTGAGAGCGTGTGTTCCTTGCCTTGTGAGGTCGGCCAGGCAAAGAAATATGTCGAGGGTGAAAGATGCTGCTGGCATTGCTTTAATTGCACTCAATATCAGGTATGTCAATGTCGTTAAAAATAATTAATTTATTGGACTCGATATATTTTTAATTTAATTTGCCACTTTTTTTTATTAAAAAACCTGCAGATAGATTCACGATATCAGATTTCCATAGTTTTGAGTGAAAAATATCTATCTACCTTTGTGTATATATTCTCACAATTGTAATAATTGGTTTTTAAAATACATATTGGTGCATATTGGTTTTATTCGATATAGTTCTCGTTGAATATGTGTTATGTCTGTTAAATAGAGAAATATGTAAAAATATATATATTTATATATAAAACTAAAATCGATTTTAATTTGTGAATTAATTATAATAAAATAACAGGATAATAAAACAAATTCAAATCAATATGTAAAATGGCTTTCCGATAAATTTGTTTCAAGATTTAAAATCTTTAATATAACCATTCTATTGATATATATATATATATATATATATATATATATATGAATAATTTTGATTCTATTGATATATATAGAATGATTATAATTAAGAATTAAGAATGGTTATGATTAAGAATTTTAAATCTTGAAACTTAAATTTATCGGAAAGCCATATTGGTTTGAATTTGCTTTATCATTCTGTTTTATATATATATATATACATGCGGTGTCCCACAATTACCGCTCCATATTTTAAAGGTAGATTCTCTGGCCAATTTAAAAACGATTTTTCCTCAGCGAAAATGTCGAAGAAGATCATTATTTTTTGCATATTCCCAATTTTTGTCATGATGTATCTTTCTAACTAAGCCTTAAATTAAAATTCTATTAAAGTAAACTCTACCTAAAATTAACTAAAGAATGTGACTTTATTAATATTTTATTTCCATGAGGCTTAGTTTGCAAAAAACTCTTTATTTTCAATCATTTATAACTCGAAAACTATTAGTGCCTCGACATTTTCGCTGAGGAAAAATCATTTTTAAATTGGCCAGAGAATCTATCTTTAAAATATGGAGCGGTAGTTGCGGGACATCCTGTATATATATCAATTGATGGATATTAATTCGAATTAGCTCTATTAACTTGTATATATGTGAAGGAAATCTATTTGATTCCCTTTTTTATAACATAGATACGACATCCCAAAGATGAGACGCAGTGTATTCAATGTCGTCAAGGTACGCTACCCGATGAGACTCATTCAATGTGTCAGGATGTTCCAGAAGAATTTCTACGTCCGGAGAGCGCTTGGGCAATAAGTGCAATGTCTTTTTCTGCCACGGGAATTTTGGTAAATATTTCTTTTAGTATCTTTCATAATCTAATTTTCTATAGCTGACAGCTCGAATGAAAAGAATAATATATTAAGAAAAATAAATATAATTTATATCTCTGACTGCAATAATTGCGTCATATATCTTATATGTCATACGTAATCATCCGATTCACGTATCTTTTGGGAAAATAGGTCACGCTATTTGTTGGCGGCGTTTTCTTTAGACATAACGACACGCCTGTTGTACGTGCATCTGGACGAGAATTATCTTATGTTCTTCTGTCAGGAATTTTACTCTGTTATCTCGTCACATTCACTTTGATACTTAGACCCACGGACATTGTCTGCGGTATTCAAAGGTAAATAACTATAAATCTTTCAGAATGTATTCTATTCTACAAGTATTCCGACATAATAGCGTTTATCTCTCTGTTCTTATTATACAAATTGTTAAAGTTACTTTAGAAACAATACATTGCAATCTTCGTGCAATTAATTAATTATCTAATTAAAATGATACAATTAACAATTATTTAATTTTAATGATTATTTTTCTGGTTTTATATAATTTATAAATTTACATAATAATCTTTCAAATTTTCTTTTTATTTTTTTATAATTCACGTAATCCTCTCATTTTAGTATAGTGAAAGTAAAATATTTTTTTTCTAAATGATGTCTAAAATACAATCAGTGTCTAATAATTTAGACGAACGTAACGCGATAAAAAAAATAAGAAAATTGAATTTTTATATATTAATCTATACAATCACACATACACAGTTAAAAACATGAAATATACACAGAAAATATCATTTCTCAATATTAAAAGAATATTTGTTAAGAAAAAGCGAAGATACAATTTTATATCTCTGCTGATAGATTTGCCGCAGGCTTCTGCTTCACAGTAGTATATGCGGCATTACTGACAAAAACCAATCGAATCTCAAGAATCTTCAACGCCGGAAGCGCGAAAAGACCATCTTTCATATCACCTCGATCACAACTTATTATCTGTGTTGGATTAATATTGGTGCAAATCTTAATTATCGGAATATGGATAATCATCGATCCCGCCAAAGCTATGCATCATTACCCCACGATGGAGGACAATTTGCTTGTTTGCAACAATTATATCGATGCCAGTTATATGATCGCGTTCGCGTATCCTACAATATTAATAGTCGTGTGCACTATCTATGCCGTCCTTACGAGAAAGATTCCAGAAGCCTTCAACGAGAGCAAGCATATTGGTAAGTTTAATTTTTCTACTTCGCACATATATCACGTTAAGCATATTTTTATAAATATTTATATCATATTATGTGCTATTCTTTTATAATTAAATTAAATACTTCAATAAAGATTCGAAATAATGATGAAAAACTTTAATTTTACAATATTTATTTGCAATATGCAAATGCAACAATGCATTGTGGTCGATATATATTCTAACTATATAAAAAAATAAAGAAAATATTGATCGAATTGTAAAACTAATGAATTCGGTCACGCAATTACAACGTAATTACAGTACGAAAAAGATTAGCTGAAAAATATTGCATCCTTTGTACCTAACGACTATTTAACGAAGAGAACAGCGTCATTAAGAAACACGTCTCTAATGTAGGTTTAACAATGTATACGACGTGCGTTATATGGTGTGCTTTCATACCTTTGTACTACGGTACCGGAAGCAACGTTGCATTGAGAATTACTTCGATGTCGGTCACAATCAGTCTTTCTGCGTCTGTAACGGTGGTTTGTCTCTTCAGTCCAAAGGTAAAGCTTGATTATTAAAGCTTGAATATTTAAAAATGCTCGTATTTCAAAATGTTCCGGATTACAAGATTATCAAGCAATTTTGGAATCTCGAATATATTATGCCTAGTATTTGAAAAAATCTCGATTTAAATTCAAATTAATATAGTTGCAATGTATGCAGAATATTAAAGATTTGTATTTGTGTTAATATTTCTTTTAAAATCGACGAAAAATAATTTTTGAAAAATAAAATTTAGCTTAAAATTTTGTTTTTTATATAAAAAAATAAAGTAGAACTTTAATTATCGAATCACTGGGCATAAATTGATTTTTGGTTTTTGCTTAATTTATTATAATAACGTATTGTTTATACACGCAGCTATACATTATTTTAATCCGACCTGAAAGAAATGTGCGCCCAACCGTAAGGCCTAATTTGACGAAAAGTACAGCGATAACCGCCACAAATGCATCGAATATGATGGGCCCAGTGACGGCCACAACAGTTTTGACAGCTGCAACTTGCGATCAAAATAAAGCAATCAAAAAACATATCGCTATAGACTGTTCCACTCAAAGTGAGTGTAAGTATACTTTCGAGTTTTTTTTATAAAATATATATCATTTTAATATTTTAGTATTTTCAAATTCTCATTATCTATTTTTGTTCGCAGGCTACGAATTGCAATTAAAGGATCAAAAGAACAAAGCGTCATTAGCAACATATACTTCGCGATCAACTCAAACGATTAACAACGAAAAGGAAGATATGGCTACTGTGGCGATTAGTGAAGAATCGCCGGATGTAATCGCGTCTGTGAATAATAAAGAATCAAAAAACAGCACGATTATGACAAAACGACTTAATAGCAATGCAAGGATAGGTAATGGACCACTTTCTCAAAGTGATCTCTCTTTATAGCGAAAGGTAGAATTGTCTTTAAAACCAATCTCGAAAAAACCTGTCATTGTCTGATGTATTCTTCATATATACGATTGGTACGTCAATGTATTTTTCAACGCAAAAGGCACAAAATATCTATTTTAAAAATTGTTTTAGAAATTATTTGTCATTGGATGTTCCTCACCAAAACTCGTTATATAATAAATAACTATTAGGCAAATTATATACATATATATATATATATATATATATATATATATACACTGAGAAAAATAACCGGTGAAAAGGTAACGAACGGATATTATTCGATTATTAACCGATTACTTTAATCGGAAAAAAATAAATCGATCAGATATCCAATTAGAAAATATCAATCGATCGGATATCTGATCAGAAAGTTCAAAATTCGGAACGAAAAATCGTTTTGAAATTGGCCAGAAAATCTACCTTTAAAATATTGAGCGGTAGTTGCGGGACACCCTGTATATATATATATATATGGGGTGTCCCGCAACAACCACTCTATATTTTAAAAGTAGATTTTCTGGCCAATTTAAAAACGATTTTTCCTCAGCGAAAATGTCGAGGCACTAATAATTTTCGAGTTATATGATTGAAAATAAAGGGTTTTCGCAAACTAAGCCTTATGGGAATAAAATATTAATAAAGTCACATCTTTAGTTAATTTTAGGTAGGGTTTACTTTAATAGAATTTTAATTTAAGGCTTAGTTAGAAAGATACATCATGATAAAAATTGGGAATATGCAAAAAATAATGACCTTCTTCGACATTTTTGCTGAGGAAAAATCGTTTTTAAATTGGCCAGAGAATCTACCTTTAAAATATGGAGTGGTAGTTGCGGGACACCCTGTGTATATATATATATATATATATATATATATATGTGTGTGTATGATATTATTCATTATAATATTATTCATTCACTTTAAATTATTCATTAGAATAGAGCAAAAGTAAAGTGAATCAAATTTATTACGCGTATTGTACACAAATGATATGCCAAAAACACATGTAGGTCATAATGCACGAAATGTCATAAGTTCATAATCTTAAATTAAGAAAAAAAGCGTAAGAATATAATGGACTTTAGAATTAAAAAATGTTTCATTAACTAATTATGCAATATAATATGTGCGCGAAAAATATTTGTATAATTAATAAATAGTGCATTTCGCTGTCATGTTGACGGCGTATTATTAATAGATATATAACAGCTCGATATTAATTCTGTAGGAATTATAATTTTAATGAAGACAAGATTTATTAAATTAATTTTATTCTTATTCATATTTAATGAATATAAGACAGATGTTAAGCGATACATTAAAATTCTCTTGTTTATCTCTTATATAAAAAAATAGTTCAAATTTTAATTGATAATTATTAAACACTAATATTTCTAAATGTAATATAAAATGTGTTAAATATTTTAACTACATAATATCTTGCTAAAGATAGAGATTTCTTCTTTCTTGATTTTAAATTATAACTTTCCAATTCATGAAAAAATTGAAGAGACTAACCTCTCCCCTTTAAAGATTTTTTAAAAATTGTTTAAAAGTGTTTTAAATCCCTTTCAATATTTTTATTTTTTATATATATTTTAACATATAATATGTATTAATTATGAAGAAATTCTGCATCATTTTTTCATATATAATTATAAAAATTTGGTATCGAAATATATCATTTTCGATATCATTTGTCATCAAATATAACGGATGCTATGGAAATTTAAATGTGTACATAAATCTCTGATTTGACAAATTAAAACATTTTCTCGTTTAAAGCAGAAATAATTTTCTGATATTGTATCTATAAGATACAATAATATCTTAAAATTTATTAGATAAATTCGTAAGTTTTTTAAGAATATTAAAAATAATGTTCGTATAATATATATATATATATATATATATATATATATATATATACACACATATAATTGTAAAATATCTATTTAAAAATATATAAACTTTAAGGTTAATTTAACGTCCTCTCTTCATCGTGTCGCGTTTTACACTTAAATAAAATATATGTACATTTACATATTTTAGAATAGATAGTATAATGTTAAATTTTTAGAAATATTTTCTGCAAACTATAGGAATTGCTCTCTGTAGAAATAATATGCACAATTATGATAGTGCAAATCTATTTTCAAACTATGATTCTTTAATATTTAATTAAAAATTATTTAAATATGCTGCAAAACAGATTTGAAATTTCTATTACTTTTATATAATATTGAATATATCTCATTCAGGACAAACATATCATTTGCATACCATATATATATATATATATATATATATCAATAAATTTCTCATTTAATTAATTATTATAAAATAATTACTATGAAAAAATAAATCAATTTATTAATAGCGCATTCAATCGGATTTTACGATCAATCGAGTATTTAATTATTTGTAAATATACAATATACATATACATATATACTACACGTTATGTACCATTATGTACCATTTATTTACTAAAACTTTTTTACTTTCTTTAAATAATAGATCATCTTTAATTTATGTTATTTATGTAAATAGAAATATAATTATTAAGTATATGTACCTGTAAACTTTATTACTATTTATTTGTATAATTCCTCTGTATATGCACAAATGCTAATATTAAAGTACAAATGTATTAATTTTAAACTATTACATTTCAAAATATTTTTTCTTTTTTTTATAAGGTTTTAAATATAGATAAGAATGTGATATTTTTTTAAGTATTACTCATATTTAATCATCTTTAATTGTTTGTCATACAAATATGATTTTTATAATTTCAATATATGTATAAGCAGCAGAAAGATATAAATATTAAATTATTAGAAAAAAAGTTTCAAATGTGTAATTTAGCACTCTTATGTATTATCGCACGTATCAAAAGAATTTTTCATCATAATTTTATGTACATTTTAAAAATAAGTAGTAATTTAAGATTTATATAAAAAGATCGAAATTATATATATATAAATCAAACAATTATAACAATTATATATATGAAACAATGCAACAAAATATACCTCGATGGATATTCGAAGTATATATATATACATATACATATATATACTATATACACATATATACTATATACATATACACACGCACGCACATATACATGTATACATATATGTATATGTGTGTGTGCCTATACACAAAATAAATTATAGGTAATTGTACATATAATACATATATGTAATACCATAAATACGAATTTATTGTCTTAGCTCGTATCAAATCTATTGAATTATATTCTTTTGAATTATGAAAAAACGTGTGATTAATGCAATGTGTAAATTCCATGAAATGCAATGCAAAAATACAATGTCAAAAATGATATATATATATATATATATATATATATATAATTATATATATATATATATATATATATAATTATATATATACGTATATCACGCGATCTAAAGATATTTTAAATACATTACGAATTTTAAAATATAGAGAAGAAATAGTATTAGCATAATGTATCTATTAGAATAAAAGTTACAAAATAAAATCGATGATATAATGTATAACCACTGCATACTATTTTCCTTGTCATAAATGAATTTTATTAGAAAAAAAAAGAAACTCCTTAATCATTTATTTTTTTAACGAATATCAGATGCGATTTACAATAAATATGAAACAATTTAAAGATGCTATTTTTAAAAGCTATAAAAGTTACAAAAAGAACGACACTCTAACGTCAGAATCACAAAGAGAAACAGAAAGAGAAAGAAAGAAAAAAGCGAGAAAAAAAGAATATCTAAATGGCTTGCCACAAGGTTCCATCTAATTCATTCTCGATTATTTTCAACCTGTTTTATCGACTATTAATCAAACGGAGTAGCAGATCTTGAAAATCCTGATTAGCCATATGATTTATGACTTGTATTTGAAGTTGTTATACTCATACATGGAAAAGGAAAAAATACCATCGTACGATTATAATTTTTCACTAATGAGGTAATTGAATATGAAGAAGAAATATTACAAATGTAAATATGCGTACAGAAAATTGTGTGTATATATATATACACACACAAAATTTTCTGTACACATATTTACATTTTTGATATTTCTTCTTCATATTCAATACAAGTATATTCTTTCGTCAGTAAGAAATAACTTTAATTATATATATATATATATATATATATATATATATATATATATATAAATAACTAAAACAATATTTTAATAACAATAATTTTCTCTCTTTCCTACAATGTTAGATACCTAGTTGCACCATTCTTCAAACCTAACATCAGTTTTCTCTAATAGGTGAAGGAAACAAGGTGAAGAAGACGAGACGAACGAGAGGGAAAAAGAGACATTAAGGTTACAGAAAAAAGCCTCACTAAAATATATTATCCTTTTATTCGAGTAGCAATTACAACGCTCTTCAATAGACGGCTGACATTTTTTTTTTTTTTGCTAAATTACATCAGTAGGATACCTTGATAATTTTTTGAACATACAAGATTCTTCAAAAACGACCTTTTCGACTAGTTATGCGTCAATAAATTGTTTAGCGATTATAAATCCTTACAAAACGAAAATCTGTAAAGTCTCAACGCAAACAGTACGAACGATAATATCGTTGGAAGTACACGTAAGCATCGATCAACTCGTCACAATGGGCATACCGTTTTATGTGATTTCTGGCAATGGGTAGGCACGTATGCATTGATAAATATGCAATGCATCTTGCATTATTTATCAAATTTTCATCTAGAGTCAAATCCTAATTAAATTCTTCACGCCCTACAAACATAAAACATGATATCTTTGGTCTAAAAAAAATTAACAGATATATCACAAGAATATTCAAGCTTACCTACAAAATTATCTTTGTCGCAAAGAAAAGATTCATTGTTTTCAAATGCTCGATGTAAAGACAATCGTCACATATATCTCGCTAGGTATACTTTGTACGTATATATTAAAATTCTTAATTTGGTATGAATAAATAAATGATTAACTCCGTGAATAAATGATAAATTTGGTATAAACAACTACCGAAATCGTTTATACAGCAAAGATTAACTATATTAGATATTTGAAATAATCACAGTAAAAGTATGTATATGTGTATATAAAATATGTATATGTATGCATATTACTGATTCCCTAAACACACATTGCTATTAACAAAATAGAAATCAACCTCGGTTTTTCTGAAAAATTCTATATGATGTATATGTGTGTCAATAAATCATTCTCATAAATATATTTTAATAAGAAAAAATATTCTTGATTTTATTCGCTATTAGCATAATTACCATAAATATTACATAAAATTGAATAGTCTTACATATTTGTATGCTGTTTGATATTATAAATATATTTAGAGTGTTCTATAAAATATTATTTTCCTACTTTACTCTAAAAATCTCTATTAATTCGATATTTTTCAGATACATAAAAGATTTTCAATTTGGCATGAATAATCCGTTGCATGTAATTTTAATATTATTATTCTCTTTTCATTCATCATTCAATATAATCTAAACTAAAAGTTAATACAAAAATGTTGAATGTTTCCATCACTTTCAATTTGATCATTTAATCTCGATTTTTTACAACAAATTCGAAGCGTAAAATCCGATTCAATGAAATATATGATGCAAAGAATGCACATTGTGCAAGAAAGGACTATTGAATTTATGTCTTCCAAAACTTACCACTGACTTTGATACATTTGACCTTCTGTAACTTCTTCTTCTCCGATAGCACCGGCATAGCTTCTCTACTTGATTCGCTTCCTCCTGCGCCAGAACTACCGCCAGCCACATCAGCTTCTTGAATGCTACTACCCCCTGCTTGAGCTGCGAGAGATTTCTTTATATTCGTAATCTAAACATAACAAAAAAAATCCATATTGTAACTAGTTATATATATAATTAAATTTCTAACAATTTACAGAACAAATAATTAAAAAGGAAAACCAGAACTCACATCTCTCTGTATTCTTTCTTTGTGATAAGTAGCTTTTTGTTTTTCAACATTAGCTCTAGATATTTGATCCTCGATACAAGATAAAACTGTATCGCACGCTTCACCCCAAGCAGCTAAGGTTTCAGCTACTACACCAGTATCACCTGGTCGTACATCTCGTCCTAGACCAGCATAATCTACTTCTAATTGTGAATTTTTCTGATCTAATTTCCCATGAATTATATCTGCGTATATTGCTTCAATAATTAAATCCTCTAGATCTCTAACATTCTTTATATCTAGCTCTTCCAACAATACCGAATAAGGTATACATTTGTTTTTTGTAGCAAGAGTGACAATTGTAAGGTGTTGAAGTTTCTTTTTTTGTATAGGAGTTAATTCTAGCACTTTCTCTTTATTATCCAAATAATCTTTATAGGTGCCATATGCAAACAGATTCAAAGTATTCCAATATTGGACATAAGGTCCATTCTCCAACTCTTTGATATTTGGCATATCCAATAATTCACCGAAAACGTGAACGCCAGGTGTTTCAACAGCTTGCCTTATGAGTTCTATGGCAGCAGCACCTTTTGCAGTTTTTGCAAGCAATACAAACTGCTCTAAAGGATTATTGGCTGATTTCTCAGTGTTATTTCCACCAGTCATGCTGATGATCGATCCTATAATATATGTACGAATAAAATATTCCTGTATATATAAATAATAATATGTCATAGAATATGTATATACAAAGTCATTAATGTCTTAATATATGAATTTAGACACATGTATTTAGAGATACATATATAAGAATTGCATATATGCATATACTTGGATATGTTAATAAATTCATATATTAAAACATTTATTATCAATATCATTCTATCTCTATGTATCTAATTGAAAATAATGATAGAAATTGCAAACATTATATGAAAAAAAAATCTTCCCTTGATAACAGAACTTAGTAAATTGAAAACTCTCTCGTGTAATTATTTAATTTTAAAAAGTTGAAAACTTCACATTTGTGTATTGCATTACATGCGCAACAAATAAACAGCATGCAATGTTATGAGAGATGTATAATCGAGGTTAAATGTTCCATAATAATAAATCTAACTCACCTCTACGTTATTAGATCCTGACGAATCTTTAAGCTGATCACAATTTTTGGCACCGTCTAGGAGATTCCGATTTTTTGAATTATGAAAAGATATAAAAGATGACAAATGCACACCAACAACACCGATAAGTGCGAAAAGTATCTTCAGTGCACTTCGCTCACCACAAATATTTCGAATCATTTGACCAATCAAAATGAACAAAGATATCTTCGTCCTTATTGGTTACTAAAATGATTTAAATTTCTGGTGGTAAATAGAATACACTTTCCATAGTGATATTATATCTGCTTTTTGATTGATCATCACATAGAGAATTTCTAGAGATCGGAAAGTTTCTTGCAAACAGCCAATCAGTATCTTTCAGACCAGAGAAAAGACTGAGAGGTTTCATGGCCTGCTTTTAGGTGATCCCTGAACTCCCTCTGTGAACATGAACTACAAAGCTAATATCCATGTTCTCGGAGGGTAACATATAATGTGCACAATTTCTGGTTTTGTTCTGTGCTATGTGCACGAAATGCCGGTAGCACAAGTGCTATATAATAAGATACTTATGTAAATTGATAGTAAATAAATTATTCAGTCGCAAAAGATACTGTAATATTCAAAAATGAAATAAATATTTTTCTATATTTGATTATGAATTCTTTATATTTTATATAAAGACCCATACAACACAAGGTATTCTATGAACATCCTAGAATATTTTATGAATATTTGAATATTCTATGAATGTCCTAGAATGTTTATGGAATATCTTGCTGTATGGGGAAAGAGATTTAAAATATTTTGCAACATCTATATTTTTCGAGTCTTAATTATAAAAACTTCAGAAGAATCAGTAATTAATTTGATAAATTCTATACATGTATTTATAATTAAATTTTTAAATAATTAAAAAAAATGATTAATAAATATCATAGATCAGTTTACTGCTAATTAAGAAGATTTATAGAAATATGGTTAAAAATGCCCTAGCGAAAATGAATATTCGGAGCGTAAGTCGAATGTAAGGAAATAGTAACAGAAGCGTAAACGAAGCTCCTAAGAAGCATAAATTAAAACGTCAAAGCGTAAACGAAGCGTTAAAAGCTTTGTTTACGCTTCGATGTTTTAATTTATGCTTCTTAGGAGCTTCGTTTACGCTTCTGTTACTATTTCCTTACATTCGACTTACGCTCCGAATATTCATTTTCGCTAGGGTGTTTTTATCCCATAGCAGGCATTTTGTGTTTTGTAAATAAAAAGATATAAATCTGACAATGAATATAGAAAAATATTTATTTCATCTTTGAACATTAGACAGTATCTTTCGCAGTTGAGTAATTTTTATTTACTATTAATTTTTATTTATTATTAATTTATATACATAAGTATCTTATTATCCAGCATTGGTGCTACAAGCATATAGCACGGAACAAAACCAGAAATTATGCACATTATACCCTCATATTACCCTCTGAGAACATTCATGGACATGGCTATGTAGTTCATGTCCACGTTTTTAATGTTCATAGAGGGCATGTCGCTTCTTTCTGACACTTCTGGCAACAGTGGCCATACCATGGCTGCGTTCCAAAATTCGTTGCCAGCAGGATTGGGACATTTGACAAATTCTAGGGTTTTTTACGTTATACGTAATATACATGTATATTACGTCAAATATGTATAAAACGTATAATACACGTCTAAAAGCACTTGGGCTTAACCTCATCTAAACTGAAATAAGTATATATAATTAACATATAGATATTTATGTATTCAATCAAATAAAATACTTTTTATAAAGTTCTTTATTTCACTTTATATCAAACTTATACTTTTAATAAACGATAAACGATGAATTCTGAAAATAAAGTTGATCAGGTAAATAATCAAGAAACGATATCATGTACATACATCATACATGTCTCCTAATATTAGTTTGAGAAAACTGATTAAAAAACCAATTATTTATTTACAGCAATTACAGCCAATAATTTCAACTCATCCAAAAAAACAGCGGTTAGAATCTAATCAACTCAACAAAGTATCAAAAGCGCTGATAGCTGATGCTGATAAGAACGAGATCGATTTAGCATTAGCTCAGTTCTTTTTTGGCTGTAATATTTCATTTAATGTTATCCAATCACAATATTTTAAAAATTATTATTTTTTCACAATATTTTAAAAATTATTATTTTTTTTTTATTTATTAGTATAGAGTCTATACTATATGACAACAAACAGCATGAAGTTTCAGCAACGGCCTGAAGGGGCGCATTCAATGTAGTTTACTATCGACATATATGGACTGAGCATTGCGATAGCCAGGCAGCGCCCGCTATAGAGAGAGATACATGGGAGGCCTATTCTGCTTTTGTAGTATCTCATTGGTAACTTTCGTTCCCGCCCATCGAGGCGGGAAACAAACTTACCAATGAGATACTAGCAAAAGAGACAGACATAGGCCTCCCATGTAGTATCTCTCTCTATAGCGGGCGCTCGCCTGGCTATCGCAATGCTCAGTCCATTATATATGTCGATGATTTTACTGTAAGAAACTAAGGACGTAAAATACCTAGTATTTTACATGTCTAAAACTACGTAATTTACATAGAGTATTTTACTTGCCCAACCCTGGTTGCCAGTACTGAAAATTTATAGTTTACGTGACGTACACTATAGATTTTCAGTACTGGCAATGAATTTTGGAACACAGCCCATATATATAGTACTCCTATATTGCCAGTTCTGTAGGAGTGAGCGAAAACATCACGGTGCAGACAATGGCCGCATTCAGCAGACTCTACCGCTAAGTAGCAATCGAACATGATTGGTTTCTACTTTCAGACCCGACCAATCAGCGTCGAATTATATCGGAAAATCTAGTAACGTTGCCCAACTGTTGAGTCTGCTGAATGCGGCCAATAGCCTTCTCTCGCTTCTTTTATGTGTTAGGTTAAACGTTATATGTGGGACATGTATGTATATGTATATTTGACGCATGCGCAAAGTGAAATCGTCGCATAAAAGAAGCAAGAGAAGGCTATCGTCTGCACCGTGATGTTTTCGCTCACTCCTCCTACAGAACTGGCAATATAGGAGTACTATATATATGGGCCATACTGTTTCCTACATATGTATTGTAAAAATTGGAAATGATTTGAGGTTAAAATCCGTTTATAATCTCGACACATGAGTTATTGATTAAGTGTCTTTAAACAAAAACAATACAAGGACAATCGCGTATTTATTCTGCAAATGTAACAATGGTGAAGAATAAATCGACAACGTGTCGATTAAGATTTCATCCAAGTTTCATTGTGCCATCAGTGAATAATATCTAGGAGTAATACTGATTCGACAAAAATGAGCAGGCTATGGAATTATTTAGTATTTCAGGCATGGATGTCTTATTTGATGGCAGCTGGATTGTTAGTCTTCACGAGTGGCTTCCTCCTTAATCGCGTCTCCAGGCCCGAACAGGCCGAATGCGTACAATGTCCGGTCAATGCCGGTGATTGCGACATGACAAACATCTTCCAGGACATGGAACACGCCGCTAAAGTGTGCCTAGAGCGTAGAGCACGAGTTGTGCTCTTAATCGTTGATGCCTTGAAGTACGAGTTCGCGGAGTGGTATGAGAACACTGCCTCGATGTTCTCCTATCATCGTAATAAGTTGCCTGTAATTCACGAATTACTGCAGAAACATCCGTCACATTCTCGCCTGTACAAATTCATAGCCGATCCGCCTACCACAACTATGCAACGTCTCAAGGGTCTTACGACAGGTTCCTTGCCCACTTTTATAGAAATAGGCTCGAACTTTGCTTCGGATTATATTCAAGAAGACAATCTTATTGACCAAAACGCTGCCGGAGGTATTGTTTTTATGGGAGATGACACATGGACCAATCTATTCCCGAATAAATTTATGAGACAATTTCCATCGCCATCATTTAATGTCTGGGATCTGGACAGTGTAGATAAAGATGTCCAATACCGCATTTTCTTTGAGATGAAAAAGAAAGATTGGTCGTTGCTAATAGCGCATACACTTGGAGTTGATCATTGTGGACACAAGCATGGCTCGCAACACCCAGAAATGGCGAGAAAATTGAACGACACAAATACACTTATAAAAGAAATTGTAGCATCTCTTGAAAAAGATATGATGCTTTTTGTTGTTGGAGATCATGGCATGACCGAAACAGGCGACCATGGTGGTGATAGCTCGAATGAAGTTGAGGCTGCATTGTTCGTTTACTCGACAACTCCTTTAATGAAAGGATTTCCGAATGATAATGATAATAGCGTGAATCAAATTGATCTTGTTCCTACTCTGGCATCGATTCTTGGCACACCAATTCCTTTTTCTAATTTAGGTTCTGTAATACTAGATTGTTTGCCAAATAAAGTAGGAGACACTGCTGGTCAGTTATCATATGTATTACAGTCTCTGTGGAGAAATATTGCCCAAACAAAAAAATATATAGAAGTATATTCCACAGATACATACTTGCTTTCAAAAGAGCAGCTTCAGCATTTAAATTATGTGTATAATCTTCTCGCCGAACGAATTAAATATATTGATAGTTTTGAAAAGCTAGAGACTTTTATCGGAGATACCAAAGGTTATTTTAAGTTATTAAAAGACACATGTTCTGAAGTATGGGTTCAATTTGATTCAGGCTTAATTTCTAAGGGTTTACTTTTGATGTTTTGTTCTTTATTTTTCTTTTACCTCTTTATCACTGGTATTCCTGAAAATCGTATGTGTGATATATTTAAATCTTCATTCTTACAATGTGCCATTATAGCAAATTTAATTACTGCAGCAATTACTACATGTTTATTTTTGTTTAATGTTTTAGAAGAATTGAGGAATACAATTTTTTTTGCCACTGGTGCAATTTCTATTGGTTTATTAGTTATAGTAATTGCTCAGAACTGGGATGTTATATCAATGTGCTGGTATGATCATCGTAGAATTAAGTTGTTGACTTATGTAACAAGAATAATACTTCTTCTAACAGTATGTACGCTTTTCTCCAACAGCTACATAGTTGAAGAAGACAAAGTCTTGTCCTTTCTATTTGTTACACTTGTTTTTTTGTTGATTTTTAATTTAAGAAAAAGTGATTCCGATAGTACTTTTGAAAAGAAGACAAGATTTATATCAAAACCGTCAAAACCTAATTTCAGGACAATTGTATTAGTTGTTGGTTTATTAGCATGTATCTCAATGAGATTATCGCATTATTTTTGGCGCTGTAGGGAGGAGCATTTACAACGGGAATGCTCTATCCTTGCAACTGGTAAAGTTGACTGGTCCACAGTGTCGAATAACTGGAAGCATGCTTTATTTGCTGTCTTACTTGCTTTAATCATTCTAGCATCGTATGTGGTAATAGTTAGATTGTGGTTGCAAAGTTGTGGAAACCTCACAGGCTGGGCTCCTAGCGTCATAGTGGGACAATATTGTCCAATTATTGTAAGCGTTTGCATGGGTTGCTACTGGGTTCTACAAAAATTCCCGAAATGTATCAAACCAAAACTCTCCCTCTCCTGGGAAATTAATATATTACCTAACGTAGTTTATTTCTTCTGCGTGTTAGCGATTATCACTCTCTATTATCGTCCACTCAGTATATACTTGTTGCCAAAGAAGAAAGAATCCATCGATCTCTATCGTGACGAAAACATAGTGCCTCGGTTATTTGAAAAGATAAAAAATTCGATTTCTCACAAACGAATAAATGCTGATGAGCTTCCAATCATTTATGGCTTTGGAACTGCCTACAGTGCTGCATTCATCTCGTTAAGTGTATTCCTTACACTTCTATATGCATTATTATTGGGAGATGCTCTATCACCTGGTACATTTTTAATGTTTGTAACATGCGTCTGTGTATTGGGTTTATCCGCAATAGAAAGATACAAAAATGCTAATAATATTTGTAAGTACACAATATATGGAATCTGTATGTTATCTACTTATACTAAATCTGTAATTTTTATTATTGTATGCACACAGCTGAACTGATGGATGTATCCATGCCTGTGCTATTCTGTTGGTTCCTATTAGCTGAATATTTCTTTTATGGAACTGGCCATCAAGCGACATTTCCTACTATTCACTGGCATGCTGCCTTTGTAGGAACTGGTGGTTACTTTTATGGAAACATAGTATCAGCAATTTTAGTCGGTAGGTATATCAAAATAGGTTTTCTTAAAATTGTTATCAACTATAATTCTGACATACGTAAAACAATTTGCAGGTATCAATACATTCGGATCGCATATTATATTAGGTGCAACATTACCATTATTAGTGATTGTGCCATTTACGCTACATCGGATATTTCCGAAATTTCTTAAAGCAAAATTTTTCGATGATATAAAGAGAGGTGAACTTCTATTATTTGAACAAGATTCTGCCTTCCATGCTGCAATTTTCTCGATTGCAGGAAGATATACGTTACTTCACGGAATCCGGGTATGTTGTATAAAACATAAAATTAAATGCATATTTATTTCTTATTTTTTCTTTAAAGAACAATTTCTGCAAGTGTGCAAAAAACACACATGTATATATATATATATATGAAATTAGATGTTGTACTTCTTTTCTAGACTTTTGGCAGCATGCTTGCGGCAACAATACACTGTCGGCATTTAATGGTTTGGAAGATATTCGCACCGAAATTAATATTTGAGGGCTTAGGATTTCTGGTAACTTTGGGTAGTGTACTAGCATCATTTTACATGGTGTTTCGCATTGATCAACAAATGGAATACCTCATTACTAAAATCACGAAAAGCAGATGATAGTGACTTATTCTTAAGGGTGTGTAGTACAATCAATAGCTAAGTACTAAAGTCTCAAAGACATTTCACTTTGCAAATTTGGAAATGACTCGTTACTTATGAATATAAAGATTCGAGATATTACAATATGAAAGACGAAACATACGAGTTTATGCTTATGATACTGCCAATATTTCCACAATTTTATATGAAAATATAACAAAAGATAGGATAAATATAAGGCCACATACACACACAACATACACACAAACATACATATATCCTTCAATATAGAAAATATCATTTATAATTCATCATTCATTATATATATAAAACGAATATTATAAATAATGTTTCTCGTATTCAAGGACGGAAACTTGTCTCTCCTCTTTTTCGAGATATTAATGTTAGATATTAATGTCTATCTTATATAGAATCTTATGTTGCATAATCAAATTGTGATGCTTCCTAACACACTAACACTATTCTGCATGCAATGCATTGCTAATTAAAGACAAAGCAACGTATTTGATGCAGGATTGCGTCTGTGTGCCTGCACGATTGTTGTGGATACATTGTCGTGTGACTACTATTATTAAAGAAAAAGAGAGAGAGAAAGAGAGAATGTGTATGTACAATTATATACAGAAGATAGACTAAATACGACAAATATATTAGAAGAACATTCATCTTTCATATCCTTTGATACATCTACATAGAGAAAAAAATCTGTATCGTATTTGGTAAAAAATAAGTTGTGCAATAATTCTGACATTTAAAATTCATTCTTGATTATATCATATCTTAATTCTTTATCGTAAATAATTTTATGCGATTCTGTATAATAAATAATGTTTTTGTTATTTTTTTACACCATATATTTTATTATAGGAAAACGTTTAATCATACATGTTTATATCAGATGATACAATTTTTAGAAGATTTTTCATTGAAATTCAATAAATGTAAATATATGATGAAAAAAGTACTTCTGCTGGCTGAGAGTAGATTAATGCTGATTATGATGGTGCCTATGATCTTGATATTCACTCTTGTGATACTGCATCCAGTCAGCCCATTTGTTCAAATTTCCATAAATGTTAGGCTCCTGCGACAGATGAATAGACGGCCGCGATATTCATAATTTGGAGTTATTGCACATATTAATTGTAATTAATACTTTGAAAGCCTGGAGCTTGGGAGTTAGGCAATTTAGGCATTTTAATCTGAAATCAAATGAATTACCACCTTTTATAGCTTGTATGAATATTATTCTTTTAATTAGACACGAGATCTCTTGAATGAAATATTAGATATTAATATAATTATTAATTTCCATTCCTCACTTTAAATAGAATATTTTAGACATAGGCTTCCAAGGTATTATAATGCATCATATGCTATGTTATAATATAAAATTATATATGTGTGTGCACATATTGACTTTTATTCATTTTTTTATTGATATTTAATATTTTGTTGTTATAATTTTTAATTTTACTTTGATAGTTTTTTCTGATACTTTTCTAAGCACAATTAAATAAGTAGATTATGTATAAAAAGATTAAGAATAAGTTTTTCTGATAATTCTAAGCACAATATTAAATAAGTAAATTATGTATAAGAAGATTAAGGATAGGTTTAAAATAAACATTGCAAAACATGTCAAAAAAATTGTTCTTAAAATTCGGAAATGTTTATTTATATATACTACCTGTTTATTTGTATATACTACCTGTTTATTTGTATATACTACCTGTTTGAAAAGAGATCCTATATATTTTGTAAATATGATATTACATGCAATATGATATTTATTATAAATTAATAAGTAATATAAAAAGTGAGAGAAAAAGTTTAAAGTTTTTGGCTTAATATAATATCATCAAAATAATATTGTTCAAAGATATTAGTATTAATTATCGTATTATAAGAGATTTAATTAAGATATTTTAAGAAAAAGATGACATAAACAAATTAGTAATTAATATTTAATTAATATAACAATTATTATATAAACATTGCAATTAGTGCAAATTATTACAGAAATATAAAATTATTATTATTATACTTGCTAAACACTTTTCTTTGTTTTAAACTGATTTTATTTTTGAACATTACGTATTTCAATAATAATATATTTAATTTTGATTTTTAAAATTAAAGTAAATTCAATCTCTTTTCCCTTAACATTTCAAGATTATACTGACAATATATATATATATATATATATATTGGTTAATGTCTTTGAAATTTGGAGTTTGAAAGTGTCAAAGTATCAGGATAGTATGTTCATGAAAGAGGTATGTAATGGGTCGGTAAGTTACCATTAGTCAGTAAAGTAGAAATTTTCGTCATCAGATGGCAAGGTAGATATTTTATGTATAATCGTGATGACCAATTTGATGGTAACTAATTGCAATGTTTATATAATTATTGTTATATTAATCAAATATTAATTACTAATTTGTTTATGTCATCTTTTTCTTAAAATAAATTTTCTTAATTAAATCTTTTATAATACGATAATTAATACTAATATCTTTGAATAATATTATTTTGATGATATTATATTAAGCCAAATACTTTAAACTTTTTCTTTCACTTTTTATATTACTTATAATTAACATTGACATATATGTATACACAGTAAAAAATTTTGTGTTAAATTTAACATATTTCACATGTCTCAATTTATCCACTCTAATTTTAATGTTAATTTAACAGAAGGCAAGTATGTAAATAAATAACACAAGTAATATGTTTAAAAATTAACACAAAAGTGTAACGCTTAAACTTTATCTGGAAATAAAGTTTATGTTAAATTAACATATTTATAATGTTAAATTTAATTAAAAGAAAATGTTATTCTTACATTTTTATGATAAATAACAGAAGAGATATGTCGATCTAACATGTGAAAACTGTTATAGAGAGAAAAATAACACAACTTATCTATTCATTTTAATATATAACATATTTTATCAAAAATTCGTGCATTTACATATTAATTGTGTTGTTTTAACTCTTAGAAAGGGTGAATATTAACTCCACGCAGCAATATCAAAATAATGCAATGATAATATGTGTTATATTAACATAAGAGTATGTTAAATATTTAACATAAAAATTTTTATACGAGAAAATTTCAACAGAAATACAAAATGTTTTTTACCGTGTATGTAATCGGCTTGGTACTTGTTTTATTATATATACAACTGATTTTAAATCATCGAATAAGTTGCTCAGTATATCCGTCTTTTTAGAAATGAATGTTTTCGGATCGATAAACTTCGAAAAGAATGGAGATTTCGGCGCATAAGAATATCGCGCACGGATATTGTCCATTCTAGATATCTATTCCAAGCGGAGGTTCAAAAGGACTTGCGAATAAACTACAAAATAGTAATCAATATATCATAATTATATCTTTTATATCTATAATTATACAAAAGAAATTAATATATTAAAAAAAATTGAATAAAGGAATAATACTTTGTGAAATTGGATTTAACATTGCAAGTTTTTTTATTTCTTTTTGATATAATTCCTTTTATTTCATTTTATTTTATTTTTGTGAAAAAAAATATAATTACGTATAAATAAATAAGAAAAATAAATCATCTAAAATTAAGTAAAAATTAAAGATACTTTATTTCTATTTAATATTTAACATTTAAAAGATTACTTGATTTTGGATCATATTTAAAAACATATTTAAAAACATTTTAAAAATAAGAAATCTTCGAAATGAATACTTGTAATTATTTATAATTTTTCATTTTTTTATAAAATATTGGACACAAAATAAAAAATATATTACTAGGTTTGGATACAAAGCCTGTCCATGATGCTCCAGATGAAAGTGCCAAAATTAAACTGCCAGAGAATGCCAGCAGATAAATAGAAAATAAAACTGAAAATAAAACTGCTTCTTTGTGGAAGCATATTGCACTAAGTAATGTGATCTACACTGTGACGTGCTTTTATAATAACCATTATTCAATAATCCTTGCAAAGTCTTCGGGATTATTCATATAAAGAATATTCCGGCTCGTGCTTCGCACGACAGAATCTAATTAAAATGATCTATTTATATAGAACAGTTGTGTATTTTAGTTAATCGATGCAATCTCTTCTTAGAGAAATGCAATTTCCTTTTTAAAGATATATCTATTTTGAACAATGAAAAAAAATATCATGATTTTTTAAAAAGAAATGTCAAATAAAGGAAATAAAGGAGGAATTTTACATATATATCTTTTTATCTAATTTTGTATTTTCATTCAGTTACTTTTTTTTGCTCACTATGTATATTAACGTATTTTATTTTTAATCGTTTACAAATGAGTTATGTATATTGCATTTGTCAGTTGTTTCCAATAATGCAAGCTGCTTCAATTATTTCACCTTATTTTGACTCGAATTGGAGTTTTGATAAAATATCCAAGCTTGTTGTACATTTAGCATTCTCTTTTTAATTTAAATCTGATATTATTATAAACATGGATAATTTTGAGCAACGTAAGTAATAATTTTTTAATATATAATTAATTTTCATGGAATTAGAAATAAATAATAGGTGCATATAGATTGTGGCTGTCAATTTCATTTATTAATATAATTCTATTTTTTTAATCTTACTTATCTTACAATTCTATTTATTTACGATTACTTATTTACAAAATATTAAAATTAAAAACAAAAATGTTAAATAAATTTAATAAATATACATATATTATAAAATAAAAATGCCTTTTTAAAATTAAAACAATAACAAAATTATTGAAGTAAAATTATATAAAGTATAGAATTTAATTAAAATTAAAATTAAATTAAAATTAAATTTTAATTTTTAACGTAATATGAAAATTAATCAGGATATTTTTATAAATTGTAGAGAGCACAAATGATATTGGCACCATTGGAGCAATAGATATTTCATCATTGTATTCAGCTTTAAAGCATGATTATAAGGGAAGCGATATCGCAAATATAATAACGCAATTACTGCACATATATCAACCGAATGATGGTATTATCGCATACGAATGTGTGTTAAGAAAAGTTCAAGATTTACTGGTAGACTGTAATTTTAGAAAAAAACAATTATTGCTTTCAATAATACCTATGCCAAATAATGTGCCATATCACACGATCAAAGAAGTTTTTTATACAACTACAGGTTTTATCAAACTTAATCTACAGGAAAAGTGAGCATTTTCTCTCTCTCTCTCTCTTTTTTTAACGCTATATTCTGATATTATTTTTCATACAGTTTTATATTTCATTATCAATAGCAATACGTTCCAAAATATATTTGACATAAAAAATATGGACGGAATAATGGATAATGATATTTCATCAAAACAAAATTTTTTATATAATAACAATCCGTCAAATTTTAAGTCGTCACTTTCCGAAGCATTCCCTTTCCGAGGTTTCCCCGAGAACGAAATTTCTACGATTCACAGTCGTGTAAAAAGCGTAAATTATTTGTACAAAACCATAGAATGCGATTTTTCTCGTTCAGAAGTTCTAGCTGATGTCAGTCCAAATTCTGCATCGTATATTAATCGGCAGGCTGATTCATTGAGACATCGATTAAGTAACAATCCAAAGAATTTTCTAGACAAAAATAATAAATATGAGATGTCGTTTTATCAACAATATTTGCTTAATAAGAAATATAATATACCCACTAATATTAGTACTACTAATGAATCAAATCTTTGGTATTCATCATCTCAAACGTTATATCAGGTTTGTAATAAAAAATGAATAAAAAAAATAAGATAAATGAACCAATATAAGGATTTCTAATAATTATAGGATACATGTTCTATAAAGACATATAAGGATAATGAGATAGAGGAATCGTGGAAAGATAAAATTCCACGACAATTTAATAATGTTGAATACGAATATAAAAAAAGTGAAGATAATAATGTATTCGATAAAAATAAAAAATTTGATGTTTCGCAAATAATAGTTAATATTGATCAAAATGAAACAATTAAAGATAATACAGATGTGTTTTGGAACGAAGATCAAAATATTATTCTAGATGTATTAAAAATAAAATTTGGAATCTTACATTAGTTTTTTTCAAAAATAACTAAATTCATTAAATTTTCACAGACGGACGATCTTTTGGCAACAGTACGCAATAAGCTTAAAACAAGCTTAAAGAATTTTTTAAAACGAGCGCAAGAAGGAACTTTTATTGGTGATCTCTCGTTATTTCATTTATTTGTATATTACATATATCCTAGATTAATTCTAGATAAGGTACAAAATTATAAAAAAGTAATTTTTCGTGTACGTATGTACAGAAATGTCGGCCTTTCCACGCATCATATCGCATCCACAGTCGAGCTTCTTTAATTTCGTATGTTTTACGTCGAAAGGCCAGAAATCTGGAATGCCACTTAAAGTTTCAAAGCAAGATTTTACATCCAATGTCTTAAATAGTGACAGCAATAGCTGCTTATTTTTAAGTCATCAGAACTCGAATATTAATTTAAGAAAGAATCAAAAAGAATCGGATGAAAAAACGAAACAAAAAGCGTTTACATTCGTTAGAGGATTGCAAACCAAATATAATTCTCAGGAACTCAATAAAGCGACTAAACCGCAATCACAAAATAATCTAGATAATATTATGGAAAAAAAATTAATTACATTTGAATACAAAGAAAATAATCCAAAGGAATCAATGCACGGGTAAATATGCAATTATCATTGTATTTAACGATTTAATTGTACGATAATGTTAATAATAAATGATTTTTAATTCAGATATAAGGTAGTAGAATCAAAATCAAACGATGTAAATCCAAAGAGCAATTTTCAAGCTCATTCAATGTCTCAACTAGCTGCGTACAAAAAACATTATTACGAAACATTATTGAGTGTTCAGAGAGCTAAAGGTTCATTGAAATTATACTTTAATATCATATTACATATATTTTGTTAAGCAAACCTTCAAATATGACTCACTGATACCTCGCACGTAAAATATAATAAATCATAATTGGTGAGGTATGTGATAACGTTAAATGTGCTTACTTCGATTTTCTCACAGTTGCAGTCACGAATTCTTTAGCATCTTCCTCGGATCGTTTAACGGGTTACGATGACCCATATTATTCGAATTACATAGATCAGCAGCAACACCTATTTCATCAACAGCATCATTTCATGACGAGACCGCAATTTTTGATGTATCCGACCGAACTATCCGGATTAACAAACGTGCATAGTGATCAATACAGTTGGGCGAAATCAGTCTATAAGTATTTATTACTGAAGCAATTAAGACTTCAACAGCAGGCAAGATGTAAAAATATAAATAATTATTTCAAAAACATAAACAATTATTTCAAAACACTTACTCACCATATATATCTTTACAGACTTCGCCCCTGTATGTCCGAAATCGAAAGTAAGTCATTTATATATGTTCAATAACTGATATATATATTTAAAACATGATTCCTCTTTCTTATAATTGATATTGAAATCGTAAAGGTGATATTTTATGTTTCTTCATTCTTCAAGTAGTTGGATTCATCGCTATATCGGACCCGTATATCCCTATTCCTTTATGTCAGACGAAAGTGCTCAAACAAAGCATTTCGTATGCCGTAAGAATTTGGAAGACATAGTTGGAAAATTGAAGGAGATTGAACGTAACGTCAACAATTGAACGATTTTTCTCCTGCATTAAAGTGAGAAATTCTGTAAAGCAGCACTTATAAAGTTACATACATTATCATACACAAATGACAATTTTATAATTCCTGTTCATTCTTGTAGGGCATTTCTAAATATTAAGATAAAGGATTATACAATAGTATCAGTAAGAATGTTAAAAAATTCACATAATCATAGATTGATAAAATATTAAGATAAATATAAGTACATATATAAGCTCGACATGGATTTATCGCTTTTGTAAATGTTCATATTTTACTTCATATTTGCTTTGCTTTTGTATTGAAAATAATTATTATGTGTTATGTATTAATTATAAAAAGATTATCGGATATAGCAATTTATATGTACACATCTTTCGTTGGATATCTTGATTTTTTTATAAGATGTGAATTTCTTATATAAGGTTCAATCGCGCAACAATTTTGATAATTTTGTTTATATTTTAGATTGATGATTGCGTGACATAAGTTTCTTTTCAATGATATACATAGAACATAATTTTATATTTTTAGCTATTGCCAATTGAACCATATTTAACGCACTTATTAATGAATGTACATTATATTCTGCTTGAGTAATATTACACAAAGTTCACTCTAATGACTAGATGATTTGTGATATATCCTTAAATAACACAGTCACACGCACAATTCCGCACAATCAATAGTGTATATAATATTCTTCTTCTCTTAGGAGTTACTCCTAAATGTATAAAATAACTTTTAAAAGAATACGTGATAACGCTAACTTAGATGTTACGTGATTCATCGATCATTTATTGTCCAGATCATTCGCTATCAGCGCGACAAAATTACCAAGATGCTTCATCGCATCATTCTTGGTAATCTGACAAACCATATTCATTCTCAGATCTTTGCTCAAGACATTCAATTCACGATTCACCTAATAATTCTACAATTAATGTGTCGCTACAATTTGATGTTTTTTTTTAAATATTGGCAGCATCACATTATGCACTCACATGTAAACTAAATATATAAATATACAATGACGAATAGATACTGTCATACCCGTGCAAATATATTTATATAATTATTCTAGAACACATTCGAAATATTCAAATAAGATGAACATTTTTATTCCAAACATATAACATGTTATGCCTGTTATTTGCTGAGAAATTAGGCCAATTAAATTATCCTGCTAGAAAAATTAAAGCGAAAATGATCAGAAATTTATTTTTTGAAATTAAAATCCTAATATAGAAATCATAAAGGAATACATTTTTTAAATAATTAAGATGTCTATTTTATACAATGATTTTCTGTCGATTCCTTTTAGCTCGCCTGATGTAAGATGTCAGGTCATGTACAGACTTAGATTGTCATACTATCACTATAGGTCATTGTCAATCGAGCCTAGTATATAAAAAGAATTTGCGCTTATTGATCATAATTGAAATTTATTGCCTGAATGATAATTTATTCAAATTCTGAAAAAACAGTGCATCATATATCACCAGCATGCTGCTATTTATTAATTTTCTTCGTTGAAGCAAATAATTATTGTAAATAGTAACAATTTGATTTCTATCATAGCAATAATGATGATTTTAATCCAGATAATTAGTTCTTTGTTGATATTATTTGATAACAAACTAAAATATTTTCTTGATTTTTTTTTAAGAATTTAAAAATTAATATTTAAAATATTTTATAAATAGAAATATGAAGTAAAATAAAATGTGATCAAAATATCGTAAATTGAATTTTTTTAGTAATTAAATTATATTTATGAAATATTAATTAAAAATAGCATTGTATATCAAAAAGCATGAAAAAAGTTTATAAAATATAGACTTATTCTTATTGAATATGTGTATTGAATATATTATAACATAACTCTTACATGAAATATACATTTATATTAAAAATTAGGATTACTTCAAATTAAATAATTGTGCATATTTGCGTTATAATTTAATAATTAACGCTAATCCATTTGGATTCACCTAGAATTTATTAACTTAATATATGAATAATAAATCAAAATGTTATAATGTTGTAATGCAAAAAGTGACAAGAATAATATAAGTAACAAAAGAGATTTCTTTAGTGCATAAAAAAATTTTTCATGCTGATCTTGTAGAGATATTACATTGCTATGTATGTCGAATTCAAATTCGAATATGATGAATTATGATCCGAAAATTACAAAACCTTGGATATAAAGTCATTGAAAGAAAGAATGGATTTAATCGATATATACTACGTTCAAAGAGCGTTATATTTCTCCTGGCAGTGTCTGTACATTTTTGTAACTCAAAAATAATTGCCTTATAATGTCAAGTGACATTTTAGTTTATTCGATTAATTAATCTAATGTGACATTATTAAGTTTGAGATATTCACACTTTCAAACGTATCCCAGCATATCGACAATGGGCCACAGAAAAGTTACATATTACTCTTATTGTGCCCAACAAAACACGAGTTATAACACTCGATATTTGCCACAACGAAGCTGCTGTATTATATGCTATTTTTTTTATAAACCTATATGAACACGCATTTCTCTTACACTATTAATTGATTTAAGGTCATCAAAATTTAATAAATGTGTGATCTGTGTGCCTGTTTGCTACGTTTGTGTTTACATTCGTAGTGTTGTATCAAAAGACAAAATAGTTGCTTTAGTAGTAGCTCTAATAAAGATTAATTAATATCTTTGTGTTTATTCAATCGTATGATAGATCATGATAGACCGAATAAAAGAAAAACGAGGTATCAGAGAGAAATTCGTTTTGAGAATGTTACACATTAAAAGGGATTCAATAGCACGAGCAATTAAAGAATAAGCGCTTAATAGTTCTTCTAAGATGAATTGTACTTCTAATACGATATGTATGTACTAAAAAATACCTTGCTCTTTAAATTGTTGAATTATTAAGAAGATATAGTTGTACAAAAAAATGACTAGAGTTTGATTCTAGAGTTTCTTATTAAAGCGGAAACATAATACATAATACTGCTCGTCTAGTAATTTTAAAGCTATATAAAATGCTTAGAGATAGTGCATATGTTTCTGTATAGGAATAGGGACGGACTATCTTTTTCTAAAATTTGACTAAATGCAAAATCTGTTTTCTGCATTTGAAAAAAAATATGATTATGTATTTTAGATATAATAATCAATTTATTAAAATTTAATAAAGAATGTAAACAATCAGAATGTAGTCGATATTGTTTCTCAAAATTAATATTATTTAATTTGAAAATATTATAAGCATTTGCTGTAGATAAAAATTAAGCATAATCATTTTTTAAGTCCGTCCTTGTGCAAGAATAATACAATATAATGAACACACTTCAGAGTTTACGAGCCAATTAGAATAATACAATGAATAATCAAATAATTCCATGCATACTATTCTATTCATAGGGAGAAATAGCAGATGCTAAACAGATCTTCCAGTGCAAACAATAAGTTCTAAAATGTTATCATTGTATTATTTGAAAATTTTTAAAACAGACTTATTTGTAAAATCTTTTTTAATATAAGAATTTAAAATTCTATAAGGCCATTATGTGAAGTATATATATAAAAGTATTGTCATTAGAACAAAGTAAAATATTATCATGTGATTTTAAATGCTGTGCTGCTACTTATTAATAAACTCCAATCCTTTGTATCTTTAATATGAGAAATAAAATGTTTAATTGCAGAATATAAAAAATTCTGCATGATTTCATGCAAGATTATTTTCTTTTTTAGTAGATTCATTAAATGTATCATTTTTAAATTTCATATTTTTATCAACTAATTCTTTTACATTTTCTCTCGCATTTTCTGTATATCTTACTTTTCTGTTATCTTGCTTATAACATTTTCTGTTATCTTGCTTATAACATTTTTGTATGTATTTTTTAATATTTAAATATATAAGCATTTTATTTTCTTAAATAATATTAAGCAATTGAGTTGAAATAAATATGTAAATGTGTTTATAACTATTTAAACATTTGTAATTATACATGAAAATTTAAAAATAAACAATTTGTATTTTTGCATGTAAGATTGACAGAAAGATCGGTCTAGTTGCATTTTACTCTGTATGTATATACATATTTTTTTTTTTAAATTCAATGTATATATTTTCAATTTTCAAAGGAATATGATTTCTGTTCAAAAGTATTAAACTTTTAAAGTATGCATGGAAAACTGAAACATATTGGCATTAAAATACAATAAAAATGATTGATTCTAAATATATATATATCTGTGTTACATACTATATAGATGCTTATACTTAAAATTCCATTAAAACTTACTTAAATTTATTATTTGGTACATGATTGGAATGAAGTGGCATTATTTGCTTATCAAAGTTGGGCAGTCTGGTTTTGTGTCATGCAAAATGTCGAAATCCGAACTAAAAAAAAATTTATCGTCTTGGCAGCAAAATGTACAAGGCAGCAATGACTTTATACAGGATCTTAAATCTTTGGACACGATAATTTCGTCCTGTAAAATTCGATAACAACAAACTTGATAAACCCTACAGTAAGTATGGGCTATGGTCTTTTTCACCTGTTGCATGTATGAAGTGTAACAATTATATATATATATGTATGTATATCTTATGTTTACATTTTTTAAATCACATCCGGTTCTATGCACAGTTGAAAACACAGATGGAACATATAAAACCAAGGTACTGTGTTCTTCAGTCTCACTGTGCATTATTTAATATAGAGAATACAAAATATGTGTTGAAGTCAGGCAAATTTATATGCAAACAAGAGATAAGTATAAGATTTAAATTATGTAACAAGTAACACTTTAAGGTTGCAGTCTAATAAAATATTCAACGTAAAGTATATCATGTACTTGTTTTATAAAAAATTTCGTCACAAATTGTTCACAGAAACTGCTTGATTGAACGAGTTTATTTTTTACCTAAAGTGTGTGTGCTTCGTATTTCACAAGACGATCAGGCAAAGCTATAAGGATCGATAGTTTTGCTAGAGCAAGGTTGAACATCATCTGGTGGTGGGCGCCACTGTCCGGACCACATGGCGTTACGAATAATCACATTCGCGTCAGTAACTTCTTCTCTGCCGCTGTTAGATGTACATTCCGCCTCCCAGTTTCGAAGGCCATTCCGAGTCACTTGATTGATAGATCTAGTTTCGTTCGTGTCACAACAATTCTGTGTATCATTATTCACTGGCATTTGCTTAGTTTTATTTCTAATTTGCGTAGTGCCACTATTTCTACGTTCAGCGTCGGACCACGAGCGAGGTTGATCCACTGTAGATTGTAGAGGTAATTTTCGCGGCACTCGTCTAGTCTTAGCCTCCTCCGCGGTAACGCGACTAGCGTCGATCTTACTACTACCTGGTGCGTTTCCGTCACCGGTTGAACTACTATCACCTTCTTTCCTTCGTCTTCTTCGTCTCCTTTCAATCTCGGAGTCCTCTCGTTGAGTATCCTCTCGATGAATATTCTCGTTATTCGTATGTGTTTCTAAAATATGTTGCTTGGCCGAAGCCCAATGGTCCTTTTTGTTGGCGCCTTGTTTAAGTCTTTCATGATTACCACGATGACCGCCGTTACTCGTGTTCGTGTCACTGTCCGTATTGCGTTTCTTCGATTGTTGATTTTTCACGGTCCACGAGGCGGGTCTCTTAGGACTACGTTCCTTCAAAGTGACCTGCATTTTAGGCTACGTTTATACTGTGAGTAATAAATGATATTTGTGCCATAAAATAGACAGACTTATACATTTACCCCGGAGGAGGAAGAATTATCAACAGGTTTGTAGAGTTGTGTTGGTGTATGACTACGAGAATCTTGACTTTTACAACTTGATCCGTTCCGACAATGTATCCACGAAAGTAAAAATGCTAAGAGAGCACATGAAAGTCCTACTACTGCTGCAGCAGTTAGTTGGGAACGTGTGCGTCTCGGTACCCAGCCTCCGCTATGGTATTCCCATACTGTACATGCTAATAATGCACTACTTGCAGCATATGACAAGCCTATGCCAGTGAATACTATAGCATTCTATAAAAAAAATAATAGATTCTATTACATATGTGTAATAATATCAACACTGCAATTGTTAATATTTAAATATAATTAAATATAACTGATATTATATTTCTGAATTATGCATTTATTGCAACTAAATACTATTTACCAACTTAGCCCAATTTAAAGGAAGGATGTAAATGACGTGCGAGATATCAAGGAAGAGAAGAGCTGCAGTGACCAAGAAACAGAAAACAGCTACAAAGATCATGAATCGTAAACGATCTGCTAAAGGCAGCATAAAAAGGCTGACCTTGGCAGTACCAGAACTGCATAATGTTGCCAAACAAGCTGCAGAGGATATCTATAAAGGATCATTAATACTATGTTTAAAACAATTGTACTAATTTAATTATATATTAATACTTTTTCAGTTTATCATTTTAAATATAGGAATAAATAATTTTATACTTACAAGTAATAAGAGTCTAACAACACCTGTAGCTGTTTTAAGATGTCCTTGTATGTCACAATAAATAACCACATGGCTTGCACGGGACCAAGCCAGAGCATTGGATGAAGAGCCAGGCCTGTGATCACTATTACCATAGTGACCATGATAATTAGCATGTGAATCCCAAGAATGGACTGTTGAATGGACTCCTGGCGAATCCAGCTCCGATGATTGGGAGCTGATTCGCCCCCCTGTCCTACTGCCTGCTATTGATACAATATTGAAACTATTGTACAAAGTCATGTATGTAATTACATAATTATGATTTTAAGTATAGAAAGATAATGCAGGCAGTTAGTCAGAGTTTTAACAACTACGTGTCATTTTAATGTTTTGGAAAGCGATCATAGAATAATTATTAAATCAGCATTATAATTTTAAGAAACTTGGCAATATTACATGCATAAATTTTCAAAAATAATATATGAGCATTAATTAAAATTGAAATTATTTAATACATACCAATCTCGAAGTCCTGAATGTCCTCGGGTCTAGAATATATGGCAGGTGGTGGTTCTAAGTCGCGTATTTCTTCTAGGAGAAGCACTTCTATTTCCTCGGCTGCGTATAAATCGGAGACCGAGCGAATAGGATAATGCCGAGTCTCGCTCATTACTCAAGTGCGCTCGCTCATTTACTCCTTCCTGCCTGCTGTCGTACTTTTCTACTTGACCTGTCAGCGACCAGCATGCATCTAATCGATTCGATGACAGGTCCATTTGCCTACCAGCCATTGCCTGTTCATATTGCATGCCATTTCTACCTTTGCAGGTAACAATATTCCTCCGCCTTCAGGCCTGCAGAAAGAAAAAAGAAACAAATTTATATAGTAATATTAAATAAGCAGATCAAAGTTTATATAATAAATATAATGAGAAAAAGAGAAGATTTTATATCTTTAAATATATTTTAGGATGCAAGTCTCTTTTTATTTAACTAATTAAATTTTTCTACATTAAAATATAATTTTATACAAGTTAATATACAAGTGATATTTAAATTTCTTATTGTTAAAAAATGTATATCTTTTTATTGCTAAGCTCGACAAATTGATGAGCATCAAATTTTGTAAACAAACATATAATTAATATTACATATTAACAAACATATAATATTTATTTAACACAAACAAGACTGTCTCACGTCACGTCGATGCATTTGGCATACGCGAAATTGAAGCGTAAATGAGCAATGATGGTTGGTTTGATCTCCCATGAATAAAATTTCAATTTAACGCGAACGACTCGATTATTGATTAACGTAAAAAATATTTTGAGTTTTTAATGACAAATCGCGTTTTTTCTTCCTTGAATCGTTCTGTCGCTCCAGAGCCACATGTGGTTGTCAGATTCTCATTCTGGCGATATCTTAAATGAATGCCACCGCGTCGAGAGAATCGCGCGCTGTTCCAGAGAGATTTGCGAATACTTACCTCGAATTTACGCTCGTCGATCGCAACGTGTAGATCACATTTTTCCGAGATTTTTCATGATGAGCTCATTGACCGTCCAATGGATAGCCGCCATTGCCTTTTTGCTGTTTTTGTCCATGATCTGCGTCCATCACAACGACCTAGAAACAACAGATGGGGCAACTTGTCTCTCTTTATTCATTGGTCGAACGGTAAAAAGTGATCATGAATCATTTGGCACGGAAGAATTATCAGGAAGATCGTTCTCGCTCCTAATTATTCTGCTATCAATAATTTCGACATAATAATTATAATTTCATTTTTTATTTATAATGAAATATATAGTGAAATTACGATGCGCAATTTACGTACATATGTAATATATAATTTAGGATATGAATTCACAGATTTATATATTATATATATATATATATATATATATATATATACATTTTTATATTATATAATTTTTTCATAAATTTAAATTTGCATTCCGCAGACTTCTATATATTATATATAACAAGTATAATAACCCCCCATATAGCACAGAATATTGCAGTAATATTACAATATTGCTACAATATTGCAGCAATATTGCTGCGATATTGTAGCGATATTGTAATATTACTGTAATATTCTGTGCTGTTAAATAACAGAGAATTTAAAAAGAATTCATTTTTATGTCACAAGATCTGAGTTCACATTCAGATCTTGTGACATAAAAGTGAATTCTTTTTAAATTCTCTGTGCTATCTGGGAAGTCTACATATACGTACATACAAATTTATATCTATATATATATATATATATATATATATATATATATATATATTGTATATACAGGATGTCCCGCAACTACCGCTCCATATTTTAAAGGTAGATTCTCTGGCCAATTTAAAAACGATTTTTCCTCAGCGAAAATGTCGAAGAAGATCATTATTTTTTGCATATTCCCAATTTTTATCATGATGTATCTTTCTAACTAAGCCTTAAATTAAAATTCTAAAGTAAACTCTACCTAAAATTAACTAAAGAATGTGACTTTATTAATACTTTATTCCCATAAGGCTTAATTTGCGAAAAACCCTTTATTTTCAATCATTTATAACTCAAATACTATTATATAGTGCCTTGATATTTTCGCTGAGGAAAAATCGTTTTTAAATTGGCCAGAGAATCTATCTTTAAAATATGGAGCGATAGTTACGGGACACCCTGTATATATATATATATATATATATATATATATACACACATATACATTTTTATATTATATAATTTTTTCATAAATTTAAATTTGCATTCCGCAGACTTCTATATATTATATGTATACAACAAGTATAATAAATCTACACATACGTACAAATTTATATACATATATATATAATATATTAAAATATATTAAAATATATAATATATAATATATAGAATATATAGAATATACAATATATAGAAGTCTCTATGCGGACAGAAATTTGAATGCGCGGAAAACGCGGGACGCGTTTGGTGCACGTTCGCAATCGTCGGTGGCGCGATGCAACCAATGAGCGCGAGGGCGAGGGCAGCACGGGAGGCGCGCGCCAATCAATGCGAACGCGGCCTGCGGTCGAGGTACGTTCTCGTGCGCGACTGGGCGGCCTCGAGGCCTTTTTGTGCTTCCCATTTTGTCTCGTGGTGCGGCACGTCCACCGTGGTCCACTGACGTTTCCTGCTGTGCCATCGCATGGCCGACGTGTGCATTCCGAGGCTCGCGTGGTACTGTGGGCTGTGTCACGAGCTGTGTCGCCGTTGAAGAGAGCCATCCCGCCATCCGCACCGTCATCCGCATCGGCGCACCTAATCGCACACATCGTGTAACGATCTCCCGAAAAGTGAGTGAGCAAAAGGAAGGAACAGCCGCGTGCAAAGGTGACCGTTCTACGGCGCGTGCTTAAACGTTTAATGCCCGCGCGCGCGCGACATTAGGCGGAGGGAATGAACGGACGGCCGCCCCTGCGTTGAACGGCTATGTCGACCACGTTTCACCGTGGTTGATATAATCCGGTGCGAACTGGATCGGTGCGGTATCTCATAGCTATCTATAATATTCCGATATCGTGTGATTTTCGTAGAGAGAGACCCGTTGTACACGGTGCCCCCGGCTTCGTCGACGCGCGGGCCACATTGCCTGCTCGTCACCGACGTCGTCGTCATCCTCGTCAGCATCGTCCATCAAGGGGCGAGCTAGAGTGCGCGTGACAGCGATTAATCCCCAGCATCGGGCACCTTGTAACGCCGCGACCACGCGTCCTCACGCACTCCAGCAGCGATGTCGAACGAGGAGACCTCCGCCGACCGCAATGTCGAGATCTGGAAGATCAAAAAGCTCATAAAGAGCCTCGAGATGGCCAGGGGGTAAGTAGGTCGGCGCCAACGTTATTGTGCCTCGTACTGTCAGCTGTTACCGTCACGCGGGTCATCCTGACATATGGCTTCGCGGAGCATATGCTCGTTGGCCGCGTTTCGTGTTTAAGCGGCCGCGATTTGATTACAGCTACGAGGTATGTTGGCCTTCATTAATATAGTTGCGAAACAAAAATTTTTATTTTATCGTAAAAAAAGTATGTATGTCTCGTGTGATTCGGGTAATGGCTTAAAAAGATGTCTCCGCAGCGATTGTTTAATGATGTTCAATGGTACTTAGGTATTTTACAAGGTATACATATCTTTGCAGGAATGGTACAAGTATGATTTCATTAATCATACCTCCAAAGGACCAAATATCGAGAGTAAGCAAGATGCTGGCGGATGAATTTGGCACAGCGTCGAATATTAAGTCACGTGTAAATAGATTATCTGTTTTGGGTGCAATCACATCGGTACAGCATAGGCTAAAGCTATATACTAAAGGTATTTATATATTTATAAAGATAATTATATATTTATCATTTATATTAAAATATATTTATAACAGAGTATACGATAATGTAATGTTACTAATCATAGTTGTAATATATTGAATTTTTCTACATGTAAAAAAATATATTTAAGTCCTTTATTATGCGTGTGATATTACAATTTATGATTATTAATCATAGATATAAATATATTTTTTAGTGCCTCCAAATGGCCTGGTAATTTATTGCGGAACTATTGTAACGGAAGAAGGAAAAGAAAAGAAAGTTAACATCGATTTTGAACCTTTCAAGCCTATTAATACTTCTTTATATCTTTGTGATAATAAGGTACATTTTGTAACATTTTCATATTTGCATATATATGTGTGTGTGTGTGTGTTCTGTTTGTGTATGATTTTGTATAAATTGTATTTATATATAATTTTGTAGTTTCATACAGAAGCACTCACGGCGTTGCTTGCTGACGATAACAAATTTGGTTTTATTGTCATGGATGGTAATGGAGCATTGTTTGGCACATTACAAGGCAACACACGCGAAGTATTACACAAATTCACTGTAGACCTTCCCAAGAAACATGGTATGTGTGTATACTATGTTATATGATAACACTGAAAATATTATTGTGATAATACTGTAAAAGGAAATATTAAAATTATTTAATTTCCATCTTTAAATTCAAGAATCAATAAGATATATTGGATAAAGATATATTGGATATGTATCGAGAATTGAAAAATTATGAATTTTAGGCAGAGGTGGTCAATCTGCTCTGCGTTTTGCTCGATTACGTATGGAAAAACGGCATAATTATGTTCGAAAAGTAGCTGAAGTCGCTACTCAATTATACATCACTAACGATAAACCTAATATCGCTGGATTGATTCTCGCGGGTAGTGCCGATTTTAAAACGGAACTTAGTCAATCTGATATGTTTGATCCGGTAAGCAGCTTTTTTATTAATGTATTATCTTTAATTTCTTAATGTATTTTTGTTTATGTATGTGAACTAAGATAAAAGGGATTATTTTTTTAAATAATAATGCATGATTTTTTTTTCAGAGATTACAAGCTAAGGTTATAAAATTGGTTGATGTATCGTATGGTGGTGAAAATGGTTTTAATCAAGCTATTGAATTAGCAGCCGAATCTTTGCAAAATGTGAAATTTATCCAAGAGAAAAAGTTGATTGGTAAAAATATTTATGTATTAATTATATAAATATATATATATATATATATATATATGTATTTAATAAATTGTTATTATTAATTTTTTTTAATTAGGTCGTTACTTTGATGAAATTTCTCAAGAAACTGGCAAATACTGTTTTGGTGTAGAAGACACATTAAGAGCCTTAGAATTAGGTAGTGTCGAAACTCTAATCTGTTGGGAGAATTTAGATATTCAACGATATGTTTTAAAAAATCATACAAATGCAGAGGAGAAAGTACTGCACCTGACACCAGAACAAGAAAAGGACAAGACTCACTTCACTGATAAGGAGGTGAACATTTAAATACTGCTGCAAGATAGGAATATATTTTTGATTTTTTTTTTTTCAATTCTTTTTAAAATAAAGTATCTTATATGTCTTTTTACTCCTATTTTCATAGAGCGGAGTAGAATTGGAACTTGTAGAATGTCAACCATTACTTGAATGGCTCGCAAACAATTATAAGAGTTTTGGTGCTACCTTGGAAATTATCACCGACAAATCGCAAGAAGGATCTCAATTTGTGAGAGGTTTTGGTGGCATTGGAGGTGAGTCTTTTTTTATATATATGCTTATTATTATCATTTGTAATTTTATGAGAGTCACCTACATATATATACTTTCCTGTACTATAAAATATGTATATACACTAAGCAAAATAAAATGCGTAATAGATGAAAAAGGATCAAAGAAAATGTATAGTAGAAAAACTAAAATTAAAGAAAAGTATTAAAAACATTTTAATACTTCAATATTCTCATCAAACATTCTAAACAATATCATGTAAGTGCTAGGCTTTCTCTAGTGCAACTTGCACATTTGACTTGCTGTGAAAATTTATACATATTGACAAGTTATGGCGTAGTTGCGTTTTTTGGGTACACAATATCTTCAAAAGCCAATAGAGATTAACATTTACAACGCTAGACATGAGCAAAGATTATTTTTGCATGGAAGGTAAATTTCATCAAACTGATATTAACTGTGGAGTATATATGTTGGTGCATAGGAATCCTCCGCTACAAAGTTGATTTCCAGTCACTACAGGCTGATGAGCCTCTTGATGATGTTGACCTCGATGATTACTAATTTCATCCGTGAATTACTCAGAATCAACCAGGTAGCTCTTTCTCTGTCTTGCGTGCGTTCACCTATATCTCGTGTATCATAGAACATATTATTTGCAAAGCTGGACAAATTTATCATTTGTTCATATATTATCAATTTATTTTGATTTTACTCCTGCATTATAAGTATTTGATGATATAAATGTAAAATGGAATATCTCTCTCTCTATAGATCTCCAATATAATAATAAATATAATTAGCTAAATTTCCTGTTAAGAGATTATTTTTATTTATATAATCTAGTTTTATATCCGTAAAAAATGTTTAATTATTCTTATTATTTTTTTTATAACAAATATCGCTTTCCATTAATAACATACTACTGCACAAGAAAATTTAACCTGTTTTAGCTAATTATATAAGAGTTTTAAATATCATAAAAGTTTTCAAATATTATATAAGATTTATAAAATTACATACATTTTGAGTATGAAAAAATAATATTTACGATTATTATAAATACACATGTGAGGAGTATTCTGCGTTTTGTGTTTAATTTAAAGATAAATTTGTCCAAGAAAAATTCAGTTTCTTCCATTGGGTTTCTCACTAAATAGTTTGTTTCTTTTTTGTGCATATCTGTAGTATATATACATATATATGTATATATATATATATATATATATATATGCATATACGTCTCTCTCAAAATAATTTTGGATGTGGTAATAGATGTTTTTAGTTCGTGTTTATCTCAAGGGTATGTTTATTGTTTTCATAAAAAAAAGAAGCCTGAGAATACCTTTTTTGGTCTTTTTTTTCTTCCTTGGTAAATGCAAATAAAGAAAATTTTGTGTGTACGTGTATATGTGTGTATATACATATATATACACACATATATAGCTATAAATAACTCTATGTTATATACAGGGTGAGTTGAAATCTTTAAGTTTCTCTATTCCATTTTTTATGCTGTATCGTTAGATCTGTACACTGAGTCTTATAATTGGAGAAGTAGATACGATAACAGTGGTTGATTCAATGGAAAAATAATATTTGCCTGATATTAAATGTGTACAGTCTTTCATATTTAACACACCTCATCTTTGAGCAGTAAGAAATATACAGTAACATATTCACCAAAAACTCATTGTGAACGAAAGGTCGTAGGAATGTTATAAATAAATTAATTAATAATGCTTTTAAATGTCAATGTGAGCTTCTCAGCTATCAATGACACAAGTTTCATTATCATTACTAAACATTAACTACTCATTGTATATTGTCCCATTAAAAATCGATTTTTATCTCATTGATCAAGATAACTTTTTGGAATATATATATATCACACACACATACACACACATATACAACATCTTATATACATGTACACTATTTGATCATTATTTTATTCACTCACTAAGTATATGAGTTACATAAGAGTTGCTGAATGGAAACATATGCAGTGTGCGTATATATCTGATTTCCAACTACCAAACATCATATATTTCTTTTATAGTATATAGAACATATTAAACATTTTTTAGTTTGCATGATATTCTTTATATTTAATATTTACCATCAGTCTCTTTCTCTTCACACAAGTAAGATTCTATATTATACATTTTTTTCACATAATTCTGACATTATATTTTTTTAATTTTATTCTGTCATTTTTCTATACATACAATATTTAATCATTTTGCCAGGATTTATTTTTATAATTTTAAAATTATGAACTTGTATAGACTGGACGTTACATTGTGACATTAGAACTATTTAATTTTATAAACATTATAATACGCGCATGTATATCTCTTCAATATAATTGCATACTTCAGTTTTTATTTCCATGCTTTTTCAAGTATGCATTTAATGATTCGAAATCAACTTTAATGTTTAATATATCACTTTAATATATCATTTAATGTATCTTATAAATATGAAAGTAACGTATATGTGTGTTAATCATAAAAATTATTACATTAATTATCTGAATGTAATTATATTATTATATTAATTATCCGAATTTTCTATTCTTTTAGAAGTGATATAGTGAATACTTGTTTAAAAAAGTATTATTATTTTTATAAATAAAATATTTAGTATAAAATTTGTATTGTAACGTAAATATTAGTAATTGAAATAGGATTGTCGACATTAAAAAATGGATTAAAATCATTATAGTCTTGTAATAAATGTTACATGTTATATTAAAATTTTATATCACAACTGGATATATTTTTGTACCAATGTACACTTATTCATGCTTATATGTATATATATATATACCATGTGAAATAGAAAATCATAATTTTATATACATCAATTCAATATTACATTCCCAATGATTAAACCTGCATGTTAAATAATAAAAATTATAAAAGCGTGAGTTTATTATCATAGATAATGTATCCTACAATTAAATAAAAAATATATTGAGAGAAAGGGAGAGAAAGAGAAGGAAAGAGAGAGAAAGAGAGAAAGGAAATTAAATGTAAATAAAAAGAAGAGTTTCTATATATATGGAAAAGTTATCGAGAAATGTTATCTCTGATAATGAACATAAGTATTATGTATTTACATTTAATACCTACAAGTATATTTATATCTTTTATTTATAGCAATTGCTTAAAATAGTTCAATAAGTGTTTTAGAAATAATTTAAAAAATATTTAATATCCTTTAAATACTAATCGGCATTTTATTTTTATTAGCTTGCATATTGGGAAAGGTACAATATATTATACTTGCTTTTTAATAGTTAATAAAAAATAAAAATTGTTATTATCGATATAAAGTCTTAATATAGCTTACAATGTATAATATCTTCTTTTATTGATATTTTTCGTTTTAAGATTCTTTAAGATTTTATATTTTTATAATTTTATAAACATTTTATATACATATAGAGTTTCTTTTACATAAAACGTACACATGTAGCTTTATATATTTTATTAATATTTATTCAAATATTGATTTACAATTTATCAATACGTGATTACAAACTTTCATATTATTTATTTCTCTTATTATAATCATTACAATCATTAAAACGTATAATATTCTACATTTATACAGATATATAATATTAATTTACATCGCGCTTTTTCATAATAATATTAAAAAAATTTAATTTTATAATAAAATGTTTAACTAATCATTCATTTTTTTCTATGAGAATAATGCTTTTTCTTTGAATTATAAATAGTTTTCTGCTTTCTGTAAGTTTTATAAAGTTTTATAAATGTTTTACAAAGTTTAATGTTTTATTATATTACAATGCAAAATAAAAAGTATATTTAGGAAAACACTATTAATAAAATGCCAATTTAATTTCATTTTATATAATTTATATAATTTAGCAAATTAGTGTTATAGACATTATGCTGTAAATTGTGTATTTTTAATTATTTATTTATATATATATTTGCTTATTTATTTTATTTCAGTATTTCAGTTGTTTTTTTGCTATCAATTTAATAATGAGTTTACGTGTATAAAAATATAAAAGTAAACATTTTGTTTTAGCAAAGGAATTTTTTATGCGAGAAATAATCGTCGTTATTCAGTACGTATTTTTTAAAATATATATTTTTCAGGTATCTTGCGGTACAAGGTGGACTTTCAAAGCATGCAACTGGATGACATCGAAATCGATAGCTTTGATTTGGACGATTACTAGGTCCATGACTCAACCGATATTTAGTTATTTTAAACAAATAAAATCATTAAAAGGCTTCAATGAGCAATAATTGGATTTTTATTTATTTTGAAATGACAATAGTGTTAACTAACAATAAACAATATTTGGAACATTTCCGCACTTATTTGTGCTTCTTCAGCCAAAACATAAAAATTTAGATTCTTAATATATCATGGTAAGATAAGAAAAGGGCAAGATCACGAGAGGCTATTTATATAAAATAAAAATTGATCTGTCGCAAATCTGCAATTGATAATGTATTTTTTTGTATTTCTTTTTTATTCATGTCATTTACTTTAAAAATCGTGTTGATCAATAAGTGATCAAGTTTAAAATCAAGTATATACATGTAAAATATGAAATCACATCTATATGATATATATGATTTAGAGAAAAGTTATTTGAATCATGTGATCAACTCGTACGAAAAATCATAATTATGATGTCAAAATATAAAATTAGCCGAATTGCGACAAAATTAGACAAAGCAAATAAGAAATAAACAGTAAAAAATGAATAATAAATAAAGAATTCACAAAATACATGTTAAAATTAGAATATAGCCTCTTGTAAGAGTTTGCGAGCGGTTGGCAAAGTCAGTTAGTTATTTTAGCTTTGGGAAAAATTGAAGGGACACGAGTGTATATTCTCTTTTACATACTGTGTCCTAAGAGAGAACTATGAATATAGGCATGTTTCAAAATTTCTCATACGATGCAGTATGTACGATATCATAAAATTATTGTTTAAAATTTACTGAATTTATCAAACAGATCGTAAAATCGATACACGAAAGAGAGAAGCACCAGCTGATATGGCGTGGCTGATATAATTTTACGAAAGAAAAGATTCGAAGACTGTGACACTTAATTAAGCCAGCTTAATACCTGCCTACTCTCATAACATTCACCACCTTGTATTACGATTTATGGTCCTTAATTATTCATACAGGGATTCGTTTAAACAACTATACTACACGCTCTATAGTGCCGAATACAAATGTTGTATAATATACGATAATCCGGTTGTAATTTTATATTAAATTGATGTTTATCATCTTATCATAGATTTTACGAGGAATGAGTATTTCAACTACAAGAACGGCTGTATAGCATTATTTTGTTCAGATATAATTTTGGAAAGAGAGCTGTAATAAACTGATTATTATGAACATACATTGCGTATATTCTACACTGATTTGAAAAATTCATATAACGATAACGAAGAGTTCTGTAAATAGATGTCAATTTTTAAAAACGGCACAGTTGCCTTAGACATAAGTTGAGGTCGCGTACACGATCCACGGAGTAAATGAAGTATTTCCGTCTTATGCAGTGATACACACTTGTAAACATAAGGACAGATAATTCCTCGCAATTCTACATTGCTCCATTGCAGGCTCTTGGCTCTTAGATTTTTGTACATTCACACAATTGTACATAAGAAATGCTTCGCAAAAATATATTGAAATAACTTTTTCATTGTTATAGTGGTGCACCTCAATAAAAAGATATTCCCTGCAATATTTAAATGGCAGTTATATTGGAAATATTACGAAATTTACTTTAACAATGTTAATTTAATTCGCTTATTCGTATGATGCCTTTGTAATTAATAACGCTATGTATGTATAAATGTGGAAAGAATGTAACGTGCAATTTTGGTGAAGTATTCTTTGTGAAAGAATATTGTATAAAGAACAAAGGTTCTTAAAGAGTCTCGAATATTCTGAGTCTCCCGACGGAAAATGTACCGTTTAATGATGTATTTACATTATATTCGCGATATCACTCTAATGTACACCTTGCACAGAGACAAAAGAGGCGCAGAAAAGAGCTTCATCAAAGTGGAACGTTCGAGAGAGATATAATTTTGCGATATGTGCACAACGAATTTCAGAGTAACGCGATGATTCGAATTTGTATCTGTGTATTGTCTCTCAAGACACCCAGATGTTAATTACCGGCTTAACGTTTCTTCAAATTTTTATATGTAAACATCTCACTAGGAGTCTAGATAGTTATTTATTTCTATACATTGGTGCGACTTCGTTTCTGCTTCAGCAGAATATTTGATTTAAGTATGCAAGATAGCAAATTAAGAACTCGATAAATATTAATTATTGAAAGTGAGAGAAAAAGAAAGAATGAAGAAAGAATGAGAGTAAGAAACAGAGAATAGGAAAAGCTTTGTAATCTTTGTCTAAATGTAAAAGTACATGGAAATGTCGTCCACGCGAGTTGCTTTAATAATTGAATCGATGACGTACTTAGATTATGGCTTGCCCTTCTACTCTCTGCAAGCATAATTGTATAATCTACTAACAACATATTCGTCATTGATTATTTTGTTCCCGCATATTTTGTCAGTGAAATACGTCTTTTAATCGAAACTAGTTTTCTTAATACTTGATTAGATTTTTCATCTGACAGCGAGAACATAATTGTAAAAGTTTTTTAATCAATCCAATTCTCTCTACATCATGGATATAATTTTTATTATAATGTTTCACGTTTTCGTATATATAGATATATATATATATACCAAGTTAAATTTGCGCTATCTTAAAATCTGTTTTGGTGGATTATAAGCATATGGGATTATAGTTAAGGACCGGAAAAGAAATTTTCGATGGTATTGCTGCTCATTTCCTATGAAATCTATGCTCTGTCAGGTGGTAAAAAGGAAGATTGAAATAATGATTTAAAAACATTCCATATACACGTATATGCATATATACATACATTAATGTGAAATGATAAAAAAAAAGATCGTTTTTCGAAAGCAAACACGATATATAGCTAATTTATTAATATAACTTTCTTTATGCATGATAATTATTTATTTATATCTTTCATTAATTCTTTCAATAATTTTTTAGCTCGTTTTTTTGGAGAGGGAATTCACAATTATGTATGTATATATATATATAAAATATGTGACAGCTATGTGACAGCTATGAAAATCAGTTATGATGTATTAAAAAAGACAAAACTTTTTCAAATAATAATAATAATTAATATCTTATTTGTAAGTAATATTCTGAAGTTTAATCATTATTTCTAATCTTCTTTTTCTCACGCATATTTTATTCGAAGTTTTATATACAAGGAAAAGAGTAACGTGTCATTGTATAAATATAAAATGCCGAACAGAATTGTGGACAACCATAGGATATTAAACAGTATATGAGTGAAAAAATACAATCTATGTTTCTCATACAAACAGATAGTTATTAATGTCCGGAGTTATTATATTGACATAACACATCACGGAAAATCCAACTCAGATGGTTTCTAAATGCATTATATGTATTATATATTATATTATATAATATTTATATATATATATATATATATATTTATTATATAATACTGATATATATATATTTTTTTCTTTTATATGTATTATATAATATTGATATATAGTAACTTATGTCAATGCGATGCTTTCGGACCCCAATTATAATTCTTTATATTAAGAAATTTGCTGATGTTTATCTTTTTACACAGTGCATATCGGTTTTGTATGAAGGAAAGAGTACTTTTCTCGTAAGGAGAAAAGGTATCTTTGTATGAGAAAGCTTTGTCGAACGGGAAAGGAAATAATGATTCTCCTCAGCCTAAATATCAAACCTCAAACGTAATTTAGTGACTCACGTAATCGAGATGATAATGTTTTTTATACGATTGTTGTACCTGGTTGTATATCAAAACATTTCTGCTCGCTGTGTACATTTCGGACGGAGAAGATTCAATGTATTTCATTTCGGAAATGTGCAAGAGATACACTCTTAGGATTTCTTTATATTTGTACATTTTTCATAAAGTGAAAAAAAAAAGAGAAGAAAATTGATAATACTGACAATAAACAAAAGGATATCAAATGTTCTGTATTTGTAGATTCTAAGATATAAAATATATAGGAATAAGTAATCAGTCGGGATAAGCAAGTTTCGCGTCGTTTTAATAATTTTAGCCAATGATAATTGACAATTCGATTCAGATAGTAAATTCGTCATGGTAAAATCTTCAAATTTTCTATGTATTTTCATTATATATATATATAGACAAAAATATTAAAAAATAATAATTGTATAAAGTAATATCTTGGCAACAGTATCGTAGCATTTTCCAACGCCATTTGAATTTCTATATTCTAAAACAAATACTCGCTAGTGTACGTAAAACATGCTATCAGTTTATATCTTGACCAATATCGTCTCTTCATTTCTTTAATATTTTACTATATAAATACTTACAATTTCTTAATTTAGCTAGAATATACGACGGGGAGAAAGGCAGGTAATTGAATTTACTAATCTTCATCCGGGACAAGAAGATTAAGATTTGCGTCTTTCACGATTGAACCTAGGAATTTCTCTTCGGCGCCACGTATAGATAGAGTCTCTGTAGCAATAATGGTCTTCCTTTCGTCCATCATTGCCGCCCTGGCCCAATTTGAGCTGCTGCACTTGCTGCAGCTGTGTGACGGCATACGATTTAGACTGACAGTCCGGTTGCCACAATCGGCGCATTTGAAGAACCTCTTAATAGCATCAATCACACGCAACGGATGTTTCTGTTCCTTGCACATGTCCGATGCTGAGAAGGCCGTGTACTTGCACATTGCACACTTCACAGCTTTACAATTGATCTTGAAAGTGTTCATCATCTTTTCTTCCATCTTTTCCTTTACTTCTAATTTGTTAAAATACTTTTCCTTTTCTTCATCATAGGATTTCTCAATCAAATCTGTGTGCGAAGATTTGGCTTCTAGAATCTCTTTGAATTTGTTATTTATATTAATCTTTTTTGTGCTTCGTTCTTCCTGCTCATCATTATCTCTCTGACGTTTCGCGTTTTTATCCAGTTTCTCTTTTGAACTTATTCGTATCTGATTGGGATTCTTCGCTTTGATTTTTCCATGCTCTTGCACCCACTTGATCGCGTTCATCTTGGCGGTACGAATTTGTTGCTTGGTGATGGGCTCGGAGAAATCTATCGTACTCTGATTACATCCTCCTCCCAGTCGCGGATTTGAAGACAAAGAGACCAAACTAATCTTCTTATCTATGTGATTGTTTTTAGGTTTGTTTGGTGTATAATTACTTTCTTTTGATTGTATCGGATTGGAGCATAGAACTGGTCCATTGGGCGTTGATTGTACTATTACTTGCTTTGAGGGTTGCCAGCCTCTCAGTTTATTGAGTCGTTCAAAATCTTTCCTCGATTGTTTGTTCGTCAGTTCCACAGTCACTTCCCTCTTCTTAACATTCACATTGACTTTCGATTTCAAATCACTTTTCGCTTTTTCAATATTATTGCCTGAATTGGTTTCGGATAGCAATTCTAAACGTGCGCGATCTTTCTCGTATAGCTTCTCATTGCGTTTGGCCAGTACTGGTACAAACGGTGCCAGACCGTTGTAAGGTTTTCGTGTATCAATTTGCTTATTCATGCGTTTCAATGCATCTCCAGTAAATCCATATGCATTGTTACTTGATTGTAGGTCTGCTCGTCGCGTACATTTTTTATATTCCTGTTTAACGTGATAAACACAGTACTCGCATCGACTTGTATTTACAATCGCAGTGCATGGATCGCCATTCTTTTTGATCGATTTGCATTTACCCATATCCTTGGATCTACCAAAAATCATCAGTTTCTGAGGATTATCGATTGATAGAGTTGCTTGGTCGATGTTGTCCTTACTCTCAAGTATGTTTGGATTGAGAATACCTATCACACTGCCAGTAATTGTTTTCCATAATTGTTTGTAGGCATTACTGAATAGAAAAATAGACACAGTTTTCAAATCATCAGACAAATCGCTTATTTTCCAGATACAATAAGAACTTCCCTTCTGTGAAGTTTTTGTAGCTGACTTATTGATTAATACACCAGCGATTACCCAGTCGTTATGTATATTATCAGAAATTATATGATTCTTTACTCTTGATACTGTTACAGCTATTTTGTCTTTCATACGTTCCTTCAATTCAGCAGAAGATATGAGAGGACTAATTATTCTTATTCCAAAGAAGGGATCGCTATACACATCCTTTATAATACTGTTATTATTGCTACCCTTTATGGTATTATTGAAATCAAAAGTCTTATTTTTACTATTATTAAAAATATTATTCTTATGCTGTAATTTTTGTTCAGGCTGTTCAGTCTTCAGAAAGGAGTCCTCTTTTAACAGCTGTTTTATTTCACGTCCATAATTGGAATATTTTTGCTCTTCAAAATAACGTCTGTCTTCATCATCCGAGGAATCAAGCTTGTCATCATAAAGTGTATTGCTAATTTTCTTATCACCTAATTTATCCTCATTATTTATATTACAAGGCTTAGAATCTAAGAAGCTAAATTGCAATTCTGTTAAAGTTTTCCTTGATTCAAATGACTTAGATTGTTCAAGATACTTAGACTGCTCATTATCTTTCTCTTCAACACCACCTGTCTCTTCGATATCATTTGATATTAAATTATTCAAGATGTCTAGATCAGAATCACTGTCCTCGTGCTCCATATTTCAAACCCTAAAAAAGGTAAATATGTATTTATAAATATATTGATTAATCATAAATTATATTTAGGTTTATTTTGTTTAGAATATAATTTAGGGAAAAATATATGTATATGTTTATATCAATAAGGCAGTGTTAAATATTTAATCAATCAATGATCATTATAAATAACATTACAGGTTAATATTAAATTTGTAGTCACATATAAAAATATTTTATACATAGAATTATAACTTTAGAACATAAAAGAATTTGCCAATAAGAGATCAAAGCTGTCATTGATTGATCAGTGACTTCTTGATATAATAGATTACAGATGCCTGAGCCTAACCTTGCTTTCTTATTATTTTTATGCTTTATAATATAAAAAATGTGATAAAAATATTATTTATTACTATCATAAGAATTATTCACGCTTTTCTAAATCACATATTATTCATAAATTTTCATAAATAGCACTGTATGTACGTATGTATGTACATATAACTATTTACACGTGTCGTTGTTACACGCTCGCCAATTTTCCCGCCAATTTCTAACAGATGATGCCAAAACATAAAGATATAAAATACATAGAGAGAGCTATTCTCGTGAGAGATTTACGATAAAGGAAGCAACACTATTCATCAATCATAAATATACAGTCCAATCAAAAGAATAGCCTACCCAAAAGAAAGCGAAAAAAATCCGAATTGAATAGGATACATTTGAGATCTTATCTTTAAACCCTCTGTCACTCTTTGTCGATATCGACAGTTGATGCGCCATCTATGTATTTTACATGTCTATGATGTAAAGGAAAAGCCGAGGTTATTTGCGCAGGCGCGTTGAATTATTTGCTGCTTCGATTGATTCGATATATCGAGAATCACAGTGTTACTTCTTAAATTTTGAATCGTGGTCAATCTAGGTCAAGCTCGCGTGAGATAAATCGCAAAGTCATATTCGAATTTCGTTTCGTATAAAAATGTATTTTTTATGTCAATTGTTACTGTCTAAGTGTGAATATCTCGTGTGCAAACAACGGTCTCTGGTAAAAAGCGTTGCATATTGTGGCATCGTAACGCATTCAATATCATGTATAATTGCTACGTCACATCAGTGCCGATATCGACTAACCACTCCACCGGAATCACCTTCGTGATATCTCACTTTATATTTGATCAAAATACAACAAAAGTACAATCAATCACCATCAAGTATGTATATACATATACTTCATTGTTCTATATATAATTAATTCTATATTATTTCTATCTTTTCTGATTTTACTGCATTTTATGCAGCTATAAAATGTTATTGAAAAATTATAATTATACACACATAATATATAATATATAATATACATATCATAATTATGATTTGTACACACACAACACACATAATGCGCGCGCGCGCGCGCGTATGCGTATGTATATATATACATACATACATACATACACACATACATACATACATACATACACACACACACACACACACACACACACACACACACACACACACACACACATACATACATACATACATGCATACGCATACACATATAAGCTTTACACACGCGTATATATTTTATATATTAAATATAAAGAATTTTAATCAAATTACACACACATATACGTACATATAACGAGTCTTTATTTGTATTTTTTAAGATTCTTAAACTAATGTTAAGATAATTGAATAATAAAGATAGTTTTTACCAATCCTGTTGCTGAAAAACTTTTCGGAGTTAAAAAATTAAATAAAATATTTGTTATTATAATAATTAAATATTCTTTCATCAAAATCAATTCAGAAGCTATATAATGCATATAACTTTTATTAAATTATATTAATTTGTTTACTGATTCGAATACTAATATTTTTTGCTTTTTCACTATAAATTTGAATTTTCCATGGATTATTATTTATCATATATAAAATACATATGCATATATACATTTAATATATTTAATAATTTATAATGATTGTGTACCAATAATTTATTTTGATATAATACTTAACATTTCAATAATAATTAATATATGGATATATTATTTATTTTATTACATGTTTTGAGAGAAATACGTCGATTGGAATTATTAATGATTTGTTAACGAATTAATTTGTATATCTCGCTAATTCTTGTATATAATTATTATTGCAAATAATTTTACTATCTTTCCCCAATGAATAAGTGAAATAGTAAGGGAAGCCGACAATTTATAGCAATTGTTATATTCGAATGATTGCTCGCAATAAATTATTTGCGACTTGCAGTTGTCGCCAAATCATCGTACAATCACTGATTCATTACATTGTCACTGATACATAATGGCATAATCTTCTATAGTGATGTAATCAGGATTTAGATATTATCATATACAGAGTGTACTAGAAGAATTTTGATCTTAAACTTATGGTATATATAATAGCATACTTATTACTATAATTGCCCATACTTATTACTATAATTGCCCTTTTATTAAAATATTAAGGTCACAAAAATCGTTAATCGATGTATATAAATAACAGTAGCGTGTGATATTTATGATATATGCAAATATATTAATTAATTCAATGAATAAAAAGTATATCACTTTTTTAAAATACTATACTTCTTTTAAGTTTTGCCTTTTTATAAAAATTACATATGCAGCTTTTAATAATTATACTACAGTTATTATGAAGAAAATTAAAAAAAAAAATATATATATATGTATATAGATAAATATATATTTTGAAATTTTGTATTTTAATTTAATAGTTATTAACATATTTTAATTTATTTTTTTAATTTTCTTCATAATAACAACTATACTAATTATTAAAAACGTGTATTTGCATGTGTAATTTTTATAAAAATGTAAAATTTAAAAAAAGTATAGTATTTAAAAAAAATCAATATTCTTTATTCATACTGAATTAATTAATATACTTGCATATATCTTAAATATCACGCGCTACTGTTATTTATATACATCGACTAACGATTTTCGCGGCAACGTGGCCACAAGCATAGAAATCGACCAGTCTCTCCTTATGAAATATTCACTGGATGTTGGAGTCGGACTAACTCAAGTCAGTTTGCATCCAAGTAACTCTCGTGGACGAGGATGCAAGCAACTCCTATGAGGCTATCGAAACGTTCTGGAAACGCTTAATCGGAAGTCTCCCGGGTCGCTACATTAACCCTTGACGGCCCGATATAATTTCCGTATATGAATCAATATTTAAATATAATGTTTCTATTTTAAATAATACTCATGTTGCGTTTAAAATAATATGTGACCTCTACATCTTCTCATTCGTATTCCTTTGTAAAAATTCAATAAAAATAGGTTGTAGGACTGAACGGGAATAGAACAGGATATGTAATGCAAATTAGCTTTGGTTATGCAAATAGTAGTGAAATAAAATATATATAATAATATATATAATAATAATTATAAAAGATCGAAATATAATTTTCAGTTTATATATATATATATATATATATATATACATGAATTAATTTTTTTTAATTGTTTTCTTAATTTATTATAATTGAAATTTGTAAATAATGATAAAATTAATAGGTATAATTTTTTAATAGATATAATACAATTTTATAATATATAATTATATTATTTTTATTTGGCACTCTTTATACTTTAATTATATTATAATTATTCACAGATAAAAGTCTTTAAAAAAGCATGTATATAGAATCTATTAAAAATTAAGCGTTTCCATCATATTATATTATATTATAAAAGTAGTGATTTAAAACATTTTTCTTTTCTCTTTTCTATTATATTATGCGATAAATAAGGGGTAAATATTGTGCTAAAAATAGTATAGTTATATATACAGTATTATTCTCATTTGATAAAAATGCATTTGATTAGATTTTACGTCTCTAAATTTTTAGAATCTATATTGAAATTTCTAATAATCTAATATTTATTGCACTTAATATATTTCTAAAATAAATAACTAAATATTAATTTTATTATTACATATTTTCATTATTTATTATAAAGAATAAAAATAAAATGATTAAATAATTAAAAAATAAATAAATAAAATAAATAAAAAAAAAATGAATAAAAATAAATAAAATAAAATGATTAAAAAATGGATGAGATATTGTTAAATAAAATTTATTTGATAAGATTCTAAAAAGGAATTTAAAATCACACATTGACAATAGTGCTTAAAACATGTAGGTAAGCAAAAATATTTGAATAATATTTTCTTTCTTTTATGTTGTACAATTTGTATGTAATTTTTTATTTTATGAGAATGTAAAACTTGATAAGATTTGCATAAAGAACACGGAAACTTTTTCTTTGACTTTAGTATGATATTGGATCTAGTTCCTCATGAAATAAGAAACACGATGCGATAGTTTCTATCCAAGGATACAAAAATAATTGCGCGTGGCGAATAAATAATTCCGCATATTTTCGTCGATCGGTCGGCACATGTGTGTGTGTGTGTGTGTGTGTGTGCTGATGCATTTACTTGGTGTTTCGTGGTACCATCGTTCGTTGGTCGATTCGAGCAATAAACCATCAATAATATAGTTTACTTGCTACTGTTCAACGGTGTACGATTTAAATACGCAGAGCACGCAACCATTTTACATGTTTGATAATAATAATCCGCGATTCAACAAATTTTCTTTATGATTCCTTTGCGATATTTTATAGAAATTGAGTCGATTTGCATAGAAAATACAAATTTTAAATAATTGTGTCAGAAACGATATCGTTAACAGGTAAATTTATTATTTTATTTCATATCTAATCCTATCAGATATGTTGGGTGAAAAGAACGAGCAAAGACATAACATTTGAGTGAAAGAAATTATTAAAGCTTTTAAGATATTTGTAACAGTTTTTTAATCGAGTAATTTTTAACATAAATTTAATTAAATAAATTAACAAAAATTATTATTGATTATATATTTCGAGAAAAGACTTATTTTACATAAGAAGGATGCTTTAATACTATTTCAATTAATACTCAAATTTCTATTATAATGTAAAATTGAAATAATTCATTAAATATATAATTCAAAAGGCAGTTAATTAAGAAATGTTAAATATTTATTTTGAGTTAATTGCAATTTTTCTTGTTGCTAAGTGTCATATTTTTATTATTTTTCTAAGCAATTCATTAGAAAGGATGCTTTGTGTCCAATCTAACGGTATTTTTTCTCTTTTCTCATCGTGAACGCGTTGTTCACTCTCGCGCAACAGGATTTTAGTGCCATCCCATAATTTAAAAACTAGTTGGAACAAAAGCAGCTCACATATCGTTCATCTGCCCCCTTTCTTTATGTTTCTCCCCACTTTTCTCTCTGCCTCTTTTTCCCGGGTTTGTTTCTGAGTCATCTGCGACATAGCCGTGGACATTTTTCACCTGCTAATCTCGAGGAAAGCTACGCATTCTGAACGGCTTCCACCTGTTAGTTACGGGGGAAAGCGTGTGGTCACGGAGTTCCTCGTATAGAACAGAACTGCACGCGCTCTGCACCACTCTTCCTCCCATCTGCTCTCTCTCTCTCTCTCTCTCTCTCTCTTTCTCTCTTTCTCTCTCTCTCTCTTTCTCTCTCTCTCTCTCCTTTTACAGAGAAAGAGAGAATGCATGCTATGAGTGCATAACGCGATGCGCTTTGGAAGAAAGTACGCAGTTACTTTCGATGCATCGTTGCACCTCGCGATTTACTCCTCGAAGCATCGATGTAAATTTGTTCTTTATTGTTCTTTTGCGTGCGGACGAGTCAAAATCTTTCGCGATATTATAAATAAAGTTCCTCTCTATATAAACTATTATGTGTAATATCCGTTTCGTAAATACAATTTGTAAAATAAAAGAGTATAGATTTTTTAAAAGAGTTCAGATGTATAGAAAAAAAGTTTATATAAGAAAGTGTATCAAAAATTTCTTAATATTATGTATGTATTTGTATTCATCAGTTATTATTTTAATTAATCTTAAAATATATTATGTTTGTAATTCGACAGAATAAACATACATACAAATAGTTCAATTTTTATTTAACTTTGTAAGCAATTTAAGAAATATAAATTTTATTAGAACAGGTTTTTTTACGTATTATAGATAGAAATTTTGCATATTTTCTATTTCAATGCATATTTTACATATTTCGCATTTGTTTTTGTCTATATAGCAAACACGACTTTTCTGCCTTTAGTCATCTTTTGTAACAAGCTTGGCGAAGGGATTTTCCTTCAGGGCATGCCTTCTCTCTTGACCTCTTTGTTACAACTCATTTTAATAAAGTAACTTCAATAATTGCGGTTATTATAATACCGTGCGTAACAAGCACAGACGAAAGCATTCGTCGGTATAATTCTATACTTCTAACGAAACCTACTTCTCCTTTCAAATGTAAAATAAAACGCCCATAATGTTTAGAACTGCTATTTATTTCTAATTTCAAGTTGTGCTGATTTATATAATTTATAAATAACACTTTGCTTTTTCTATAATGATGTATTTTATATTATTAAAGATATTATTTAAAAAAAGATAAAAATAAAGTAAATTGATAAATAGAAAATTCCTCTTTTTTATCTAAAAAATAATATTTGTAAAAGAGTAGAAAATTTATATATATATATATATTTAATAATTAAAATGTTTGGCGAATGTATTTGCAAGTTTTACTCACAAGAGCTTCTTATTTTTTATTCAAAAAAATATATATCAACAAACAGAAATTTAATTTCAAAATTAAATAAAAATCAAATTATTATATATTATATATTAAATAAATAAATATATATATATATATATATATATATTATAATCAAAAGTTATATATATGTACCTATACATGTGTACAGAGACATATATGTTGATATACATCTTTATTTTTGTTCTTTATTATTATTCTTTTTTTATTGTATATCATAATTTCGCTGGAGCAGACGAAGAGTATTATCTAGATCCTCTCGATATTCGTATAACAACGATTCCTTCTCCGTATCGAAGGTGATCCAAAAGCACGTGCGAAAATCTCGATGCACCCCTATCTTCGCACGTTTCCCCTCGCAACGGCAATCATCCCTTCGTCGAGTGCAGCTCCGCTTTTCCGTCGCCTTTTCCGGCGGCGAATCGCAACGGGAGAGGGAACCGCCGATTCCCCTCCAGACGCACGCTTCTCGCCTCTCTGTCCCCTCGTCGGAATCGCGAGCGACCTGTCCTCCTCCCCTCGTTCCCATCGCAGGCGCTCGATCCAAAGCCCCCCTTCCCTCCTCTCTCCGTCATCCACCCACTCACCTACCCCGACCCAGTGGCCCGCGGGCCACCCCACTCCACCCTCGACCCCGCGCACCCGTCTCACCGCCATCGCGCTCGTTCACGCTCCGTCAGTCTGTCGGCAACCTGCGTACCAGTCGTGTCGCAGCGCTCACGTAACAAAATTCTTATTATTATTACTATCACTCTCTTTACTTGCCTTGACACTTGGCCGGTGGTGTGTTCATTCTCGTTTCGATTGTATACATTGCGCGTTTATCATTTTCGACATCGCCCCCTTCGAATTACGTCCTTACGCGTTCCGGAGCTCTCGCGCTCTCGTCGAAGAAATCGTCATTGCCGCTGCCGCACGCGTTCGCGCTCGCGCATAAAATTCGCCACGATTCGCGGTCGTATAGCGCGGAACGCATCGATAAAGTGATAGAGAGACAGAAGGCCGCAACGAGAGAGAGAGGGAGAGAGGAGTGCACACACGAGCACGTCAAGTACGAACCCGTCGTCTGCGAGCCTTACCCGATCGCTACCACGATCAAGCGTCACTGGTTTTCCGGAGCGTTGCTGCGTGCCAGCCACCCGGTGCGTGGCAAGTCGTACGCCTCGCGCAACCTCGTCGTCGTCGTCATCGTCGCCGTCGTCGTCGTCCTCGTCGTGGCGTGCAAGTGCACGAGCGCGTTCACGGAGCAACCTTAGAATTCGTCAACCGGAACGTCATCGGCCGCACGCTCGTTGCATCCGGTGCATGGGTTACCGCCGCTGCTCACCGATAGATGAAACATCCGGTTCGCAGGAGGAATATCGCCGATCGCGTTCACCGGGTGCTGCCCTGCTCCTCCTTCGTGGCGGACACGCTGCTGGTGTATCGATTGCTCTAAAATAGACGCGTGGGAACAACACCTGCAGGCCAGGCGTACACGTACACACATGACGCTCGCAGGCGCATAAACGCGCAACAGACCGCACACGTTCGTGCACCACGCTTCGTACACACATTTACGGCTCGGTTCGCTCTCCCTCTCCCCCCCTCTCTCTTTTTCTCTCTCTCGCCTTTACGCTGCCACGATTCCCTTGCAGCGGCAACGTGTGACAGGTGCAACGGCGGCGGCGACGTCGTTGTAGGGTAGCCGGAGGTGGCGCTATCGGAGAACCGCAGCAGGAAGCGGAAGAAGAAGTGAGCGAGGTCGGCGCCGCGAAAAGACGCGAAAAAGAAGAGGTAGAAGAAGCAAGGAAGGGACAGACGGAAGGGGAGAAGAAAGAGGAGGAAGAAAGGGGGAAAGCCGGCCAGGAGAGAGAGAGAGAGAGAGAAGAAAGACCGGGTCAGGGAAGGAGAGAAGGCGTGGAGGAGAAAGAGGAGAAAGAGGAGGAGGAGGCGGCCGCGGCCCCCGTGTTTTTTCACGAAGGGAAGGTTATTTTCTAGTGATACGTCCTGGAGGCGCCCGTCGTCTTCGCCGGTACAACCATAACGCCGCCCGCTTTAAAACGACCGAGACGGGACACGGTGGACTCATCGCCGCCACCCGCTCGTACCGCAGCCCCCGGCAACCCCGGACCGTCCGGCAAACTCGCCTGCATCATGGATGCGCCGCTATCGCAGAGCATGGACTCCGTTAACACGGTGGCCACCGGCGAAGATGAGGTAAGTGTCCTAAGAATTGCTCTTTAAAGGCGTACGCCGACCGTGTGCGAAGGGGTGGAATCCACCCCTTCGTCCGACGCGCTCGTTTTCCGTCTCTCCTTTCCAGCGTGTAACTTCGAACCGTCTCGCATTTCGTGTTTCTCGCGTTTCTTTCGCGAGACTATCGCGAGCCCTTTCTCACCCTCTTTTCTTACTTTCGCTTTATCGAAGGCCACCCTTGAATATCGGATATCACTTTATATATTTCTCTCCTTTCTCCCTTCGTTCCATCGAGAGGCCGCACTATTCTCACCCTCTTCCTTCCTTTCGTCCTCTCTCCCTCGCACTTTTGCGTTATCGCCATATTGGTTTGTTCTCCATCCCCTGCGCCGTGTCTGTATATATCGTGTCTGTCTCCCTTGCTCGTTCCGACGCTCGCGCGTCATAGCGCGCGCAAGCGCGTATTTAGATGCTCGCGCAGGCTGCTGACACGCGCGTACCTCTGCCGCGTGTAGAATGTCACTCATTAATAATACGAACGCGATGCAACATGCATGCTCGAAATGATCTAATGATAAAGAAGAGGAAAGATTTATAGAAATACAAATGCTAGATGGAATGTTAAAAAAAACACTCGTAGAAAATCAAATTTAGATGTTGATTAAAATAATTTCTCTCGATAATACATAAGATGATTTTAATCAAACTCCACGATGAGGGAGAATGAATTATATGTTACTGTATTAAAGAAACAGCCATGTGTTTTATAGAAAATTAGTGGAAAAAATCCCTATATGCGTAATTTCATGGTGGTGATAACTCGATAATATTTCAGTATGTTATTATAACAAAAATATCAAATATGACGAATGATTAGATATACAGAAATTAAATGAAATTAATGCATGGTTTTGAATCGAGCAACTTTGCAAAATCAATTACGAAACAGAGGAGCGTGAAGTTAGCAATTATGTATGTAATTGTACTATTCATTATATTCGCATTCATCAGTATCCTTTGTTCTCTCGGCGATCAACCGTAACTATATATAATCTTGCGCAATTTTTTGCGATTGCTCGTGACTTTGTGGCAGCTGGTATGACGCAACTGTTCGGAGTTGAAACAGTTGTATGACACAACTGTTCGTAAAATGAAAACAAATCGTTACATATCTTTAATTATATATCTTTAATTTACAATGTTAAACATCTACCACATCGAGAATTGTAGAGAGATGTGTATTATACTGGGGTTATAATACAAGTCGCGAAAACTTTGTTCTACATTAATTTTCAAACTACTGTAATGAAGTTTCTACACCATGTTATTACTGTATGTACTTGATAATAACGGTGTATACAATCAAAAATATTATAAAACTTTTCAAGAAAAAATACAGATACGATAATAGCAAGAAAGACTTTTGGAAAACATGGTAACGCTAAATTTTTGAGTTATTTTTCTGAATTTGTATACTGAAAATATTTAATGCTTTATGATTTATACAATTTGACCTAAAAAAATTAAAAATGTTTACATTTTTTATATTTCTAAAATAAGATTTCTCTTGCTCATTTCTCGTATTAAAAAAATCAATTCTTAAAGAAAGATCTTAGATTAAAACATTTTATACTGTAATATATTGATTTATATAATACAAATAAAAATATTAATATATATATCTTGAAAATTCTTTAAGAATTTAAATAGAAGTTAAAATTTTGATAATTTACTAATAAATAAATTCATTAATTACACACAAGAAATTATTTTTATTATATTATACATATACACAAGTATCAAATTATATACTTTTCATCGAATATTTAAATAAATAATTGGATAAAACAATGACCAAAATTAATCAGAATTATTTATTAATTAGAAGAAAATTCTAAAGTCTTATTTCGAAAAAAAAATCAATGTAAAAGTCTTAAAATTTTAATCGAAAGGAGGAGGAGAGAGGAAAGATACAGTCCTAACGCCGCTTCAATAAATGATAACACCGTGCGCAATGCCACTGTTGCGCAGCATACACATACACATACATGTACATACGTACACATTAGCATGTATATATGCGTGTATACGTATATACGTCTTCTGGTGGAAGGCGGGAATTCGATCGCGCGCCTGCCACGGCCGAGTATGTGCCCCGCAGGTGACTCGTTTTCGTTGGTGTGCGCTCGATCGGATGGCTGCCCGCTTATCTGTGTACGTCCTGTCTGCCAAGCTGTGGCTTCCGTCCACGCACAGGCACAAGGCGAGCGGCCACCTGAAAGAGTGACGCCGCCACGCCACGCCACGCCATGCCGCACCACACCACGCTCGCTATTGATTTTTCCGCGACTGTGCGAGAGGGCCACCGAGGAGGGCCCGCCAGCACGCTCCGCGTTATGTCACGTCATATGGAAGGTGGATTACGCCTAGTAGGTGCTAAAAATGTATATGTGTGCACACACGCGTGTAGATATGCGTGCATATGTCGTACGCGGGTGTCGACATATACGCGCGAATGATTTGACTTAGGTCGCAGAGCGTACTGGGTAGCGACCCTAACGGAGAGTAACTGATAGTTCTAGGTACCTTCTGTTTTTTCCGCGGAGGGTCAATCGATTCATGTGTTTACGATGGAGTGGATACTCGTGGGAGTATAGGGAAAGTCACATTTTAGTTGTGAAATTTTAAGGAAAATGAAATTTTCTTTATTTAGGAGAGTTGGAAATTTGTGGCTAAAGACAGTCTATATAGAATCTAAAAACGTTCTATAAAACGTTTATTGAGATACGTTTTTATATTACTACATATCATTAAATTAATTAATTTGTTGATTTAATTACAGATAAGTATTTGCTCTTAATGATAAATTTCCTTTTATTTTTCATTGTGGCATCATTTATTTATAATAGCTTTCTCTAGTAAATAGCTTACTATAGCAAATATAATGTATGTTTCATTTAAGAAAAAAAAATAATCTTTTTCGTTCATATATTATATATCTCTTAAGTTATTTATATTACTAGTTATTTTTCACTTATGAATCTATTGATTAATTTATAATCGATATTTTCTTCGCAAAAATGCGAGATGAAATTATTATCTATCAAACTTTTTTAATTTTTAATATTAAAAATATCTTTGTATATCTTTATAGAATATCTCAAAGAAAAGTTCTGAAAAAAATGTACTTATTTTTAATATTTTTCTAATTAAAAATTAGAGAATATATAAATTTTTTTTATTAAGAGAAAATCATTTTCAAAATGATGAAAAATACAGATAAAAGATAACTTGATAAATACAATAATTGTAAATTACTTATGCAATATTCAAAAGAACTTTAATATAGGTTTGAATTGATGTAATCCAAGTAATGTGGAAATGAAAAACGGAAATAGATATCGTGCTCTCTATCACTGATACGAAAGTGCGTGCGCATGTATCATATTTCGTTATAAGAACAAATAAAGCGACCTTAGCTTTTCTAGTTGAACGACAAATTCTTTATCGATTGATCGGATTCCTTTTGAGACAGAAAGACAATAAAATAGGAATACGTGAGAGAAAGAATAAGAATTTTTTTACTACTGTTACCTTTGAAAGAAAAAAAAAATATATATATACATATATATATATATTATACATATGATTAGAAATTTTATATATATAATTTCTAATACTATTTTAAATGTACAGTTATCTATTTAAAAAAACAATATTAAGATTAAATAATATTGATAAAAAACAACGTTCTTAATTACATTATGAATAATATACTTTTATATTTTATTTAATTCTGTGAATAATATATTTTTTTATTCGCGCTATAAAATGATAAGGTTAAATAAAGTTAAAAATATTTCTAATATATTAATTTTATATTTTTATTGTTATATTTTTTATCATAATATTTTTTATCATCATAATATTTTTTATCATATTTTTAATGTAAACTAATATATAGATGTTTTTCATGAATTTTTAATAAAAATTTTTATCTAAATTATGGAAAAATATCATTGTGTTATGCTTTTACGAAATCATTACAATCATGCCATTGATAAAACAATAAGATGAACAGAAAAATGATGTCAAAAAGTAAATATTTATTTGAATGATTTCGGTACACGATTGTTTTGTCGCGGAAAATTTCATTTAACCATTTTCTCTGTATGACGACGAATTTATTGCGACGAGTTCGTGATTATAACGAGGAAACGCTTTCATGCTTCTCCCCGTTAATCAAGAGAATGAAATTCACGAGCAGGTTATGGCTTTTAATACGAATGTCGATGTCCCGCGAGAGACGATGTCTCTAATAACGCGATAACTTCAAAACAATATTATAATTTACATTTATATGGCATAATGATAGCATTAATTGCCCTCGAATAATAAAATTTTGTTTAAAACGTTAGGAATTGACCAAATACACGTTAGTAATCTTAAATCGGAAAACTGATTTTGAAAAAAATCATTTTCATATTTTTATTATCTTGTTTGAAAATTATATATTTTTTATGCATCTTAATAGATTTCTATTATAAAACATAATAAGATGCATTCTAGGATAATTTCTGCTAAATCCTTTGAATGATGATGAAATCCTATGAATGATGAAAAATACAATTAGTTTATTGGCAGATATACAATGTGCACGAATGTTTCTCATTCTGTCAACTTATAAATTTTGATTTTTTTGAGATATCAAAGCAGATCTTTCTCAGTATGTTCAATTGTATACGCATGAATAAATTGTATGTAAATACAACTCAATGCGTGTCATAATCGAGATTCATGCGTAGACACCACTATATCGATAGTAAAAGCGCAGCGGTGTGTGCAAAAATTTACAAAGATATTTCGAATTCGTTGGTCAAACGATGATCATGCTCGGGTATACATATAACGGCATTATCCTTTTAGCGGTGAACAGCAGAATTCGCATTATGTGTTAATCTTCATCGATGTGCGCAGATGCATGCATAAAGAGTTAGGCGCCCTTCCGTTTCTCTCGTCCTCGCCCTTATTTCCGTCTGTTCCACGTGAAAAATGAATTTAACGAACGGGGAATTGGACTTCGGGTCCCCAAAGTTGTATGCTAATGAATTCAGATGGACCGAAACCTCGGTCGGTCAGAGACGAAAGCGAAATAAACGCATGCGGTTACACGGAGGAATTGTCGGATTTGTAGTACACAGAAAAGAACAGAAAAGCGTGATAAGCAGGACGTAGACGAGAATGGAGTTTATGAGGATTCTTCTCATTATTATTCGGATTATTTATATTCTGGACTATTATTGATTTTAAATCATTGAGATTTTCAAAAGATACATTATATATGTTATGTTTTGTAGAAAATATATGTTTGTATATATCGAAAAAAATTAAATATTATGGAAAGAAAAACGAGTAAAATTAACATTTGTAGGAAAAAATAAAATATTAACTTTAAAATATTAGATATATAATATTATTCAAGCATTTCTGGATTTATAGACTAATAAATTCATATTAATAATAATGCATATTAATAAATTTATAGATTCTTTACTTTTTTATGTATCTTGAAAGCTTTATTATTAATAATGTATATATATATATATATTTATTTATTTATTTATTTATTTATTTATAATACATTATTTATAATCGTACTATTTCTCTTTCTTAATAATGTTTTACAGATACATAAAAAAGTAAATGTATTACTTTTTTTTGGTAATATGCTATTTTCCTCTTTTAATAATCATTGAAAGAAATATACATATAATAAAATTCTTATTTTATGTTTTTTATTTTATTATATCGAATTTAAAATAACTTTTGTTGTTATGAATGTGTTGATTTCTGCTTGTGTCAGCATCAATCTGTGTTGAGAGAATCTTCATAACTCTTCTTCAGGAAACTTTTTCTATGTGTCACAATATATTTGCCAAAGCTGTGGCAAAACTTTGAACATGACTGCCTTTGCATCTGATTCGTTTATCGATTCTCGATAATTCCACGATCGAATCACGTTGGTGCATTTGTCGCACCAGGAAGCTGGTAACTGCTATGTATCGGAGTTAGAAAGTAGAACTCGATCTTTCGATCAACTGTTGTAGGAGAAACTGATACAGAAAGTAGATGTAATTACAAAAAAAAAATATTGCTAAAGAGACTTTCGCCTCTTGTAATATGTTTCGCGCGTTTCTTGATGTATTTCTTATTGTTCTGAAAGTTTTTCTGAAGATATATAATTTTACATTAAAATATTTCCTCATGAAATTTTTCTGCGTTAGAGAGAAGTATAAAATTATATTAAAATTGAAAATTACTACAAGTAACATAAAATTAATATACTGTATTGGAAAATTATAATAGTTCTGAGAAAGTTACGTTGAGATAATTCTAGATGTTTTATATTGGAAACTTATAGAGCCATTGATTTAAGAAATTAATTTAAAATATACAATTTTGTAAAATATTTTAATATTTAAAATAAATATTAAAAAATTTTACAAAATTGTATATTTATAATTTATTATTTTATTTTAACAAATTTAAAATTTATATTGATTAATTCGCTTTTTTAGAAATTATACATATTTCTGATACATATATTAAAAATATTTATAATCTCTAAAAAAATTCATGTATTTTATTTTAATTACATACATACACACACACACACACACACACACACACACACACACACACACACACACACACACACACTACCGCACAAAAGTATTTGGCCACTCTTAATTTAAGAGAAAATTCGAAAACAAAATTGTGTCTATTGCCTTTCATCGATGTTTATTGCGCTAACGGAAAGTCGTTCTCAATAACTATAAATATTATAAATATCACTTCATGTTTACTAACAGATAACAAAGCTAAATAAGGTATTTATGGCTTTTCCTAGAATGAATATTTTTAAGTTTTTACTACAAAGGCGCGTGTTTCATGGAATTTTTTTGTTTATTTTATATTTTATTAGAATGTAACGGATATAGATTTGCGTCAGTTATCTGCTGCCATTTGAACAGAAAACACATTTCTCGACGCATGGTGGCCGAATATTTTTGAGCGGTAGTGTATATATATATATATATATACAAAGTGTAAAGTTTATTTACATATTGCACAGTTTACATAACATTATGAAGCGCAAGATCATTTCTCGTTCTTGATCTACGATTTATACATTTTGCAAGAAACGTAGTATATATGATATGATAAACGTTTTTTACCTCATTCATCTTGCACTTGTAAAAAAAGTGCTGCGGTTACAGTCGATTCACTGTGCTTAACGCTTGCTCTCGGAAATTCTAAAATCTTCGAACCGTTACGAGCAGCTGTTACCGCGTGCGCGACTTAACCGATCGATCATCGTGCTCGAGAGAAATGAAAATAAAAAGTCCATCCGCTTCGGTACCCGTCGATGTTTAAACTTCTCTAGCGAATGCCGGAAGCGGGATGTTTGGCAGTTACGTGGAAGGAAAATCGGGAGGAAGTCGTCGCACGTCGTAGAATAATCCCCTTTTCTTGACCGCTCTTCTCTTCCTGGTGATAGGATTTGCTCGCTAGAACATGTTGTATAGGGAACTTAGGCGGTAAATCGATTTGCCAGGAAGTCGATATAGGGAATGGTGGGATTCATGATCGCGTTGATCGCCAAGCGACAATTGCCTTGCTCTTTACGAAATCGTCGATGAAGATGCGCATCTTAGTTTAACTTTTGTTCAAGAAAAATTTGAGCAAAATACAGATCGAAATAAATGTAACAATGTGGCAAACGTGATAAATGGGGATTGCATAATAAGATGAATAATAAATGAATAAGCCGATTTATACTTGGTGAACCATCGCATGAATATGATAATTAAATCATATGAAAAATTCGTAAATATTAAAACTATTGTTTTTACTATTAAATAATGTCCCGCTATTTTATTACATTTTTATTAATTTATTATATTTGCCAATGTGTTCGTTTCATTAGAATATACTCATATATTATAGTAATCGTGATATGTAATTTATTAATGTATTCATGCATAAGGTATAATGTATAAAGGCATAATGTATGTAAAGTTAATAATACATTATTAATAATAATAATACATAGAACTAATAATACATTTGTAATGATACGGAGAATTATAAGACCTAAGTCATGAAATATGAATATTTTAAAAATGAAATTGAATATTCTTTTATCTCCAGCTATTACAAAAATTAATTTTATTAATCGAGAATATGTTCTTCTCTCTCTTCAAGTGAATTTTATATAAGGGAAAAGATAAACCATATATATGTATATATATTTTTTTTTATTTATTTCTTGTATTTATGTTTGAATTGATACACGATTTATATTGCTATTTGTATTCAATTTAATAGTTATTAAATTTTGCTTTATTTAAAAATCGCATGTAATGCTATCATTATCATGATCACATTATTAAATGTGATAAATGAATATGAATTTATATAAATATATAAATATAATTTCACGAGTCTGATAGCTTTGTAATTTACAATTATTATAATTTCGGTACTAGAGATATTTCAGAAATTGAGTTCATCGAGTGCAATAACCTAACAGCATTTTTCTTTCCCTCGTTAGAGAGAGCACCATTCGTTTCGCAAGAAAACTCGTGGCTGTACTGCAATCGCCGTCATTACATAAGTCAGCATTATTATACCTTTACATTGTAAAGCGGTTGCAATTCTCGCGTGTAGTTGCACTTGCAACGATGTTCATGCGACTGAAACGCTGTTGTTTCCGCAGATAATTCGCCGTGAGAATTCACGCTTCGAGATTTATCTCTTCTCGACCGAAATATCGTAGCCTTATCTTTCTTGAATTCTGTTACCGAACATGTAATTAGAGAAATTATTATATGTCGCGAATATATATGTATATATAGTCTCTACACACAAACAATTTGCTAATTGAACGACTTAATTAAGCAATGTGTTGATAACATATTGATCGTCTCTAATTAGGATATCACGAACAATGATAACATTTGATATGAAGGAAAATAAGAAGATCGATTTAGATTTTCTCCTTGAAATATCTTTCTTCCAATATTTATTGCACGGTGATATATAATTTCAATCTCTTTTAATTTATTCAACTAATTAAATCTTTAATACGAAAAATTGAAACGTTAAAAAAGTGGAAATAATGTCACTTAGTAATTAATAAAAATATAAGAGCGCATACAGAAAATGTTGATATATGAAAATCTCTTCCATTTTTTCATTTCTTGTAAATTTTTTCCACAATCTTAGTACCTTAAATTAGCGTGACTCTTTTAATCTTATATGAATGTATCTGTAATGCAATTATGCCTAATTCCACAGTGATAGATCGAGGACAATGTGCTTGGAATTATTCTAAATACATAATTCAATCGCAAATGTATTTTCATTCTATTAACTTTCACCTGTAAATTAATGAGCGCTTTCGTGCAAAAATTTGTGCAGATTCGCGTATCATAGTCTGCAGAACGAATTCGAGAGATCGCTTTTTTGTGGAAAGCTTTCTCATTTTCATGGTGTCAACGTCAAGAGATCTCATTGTTCTGCAACGAATCGTCTTGACCTTCTTGCTCGTCGACAGGAAAGACTTTCTCGGCCGATGAGACGAATTTGCTATCGCGGTTGCCCAAGGAGACGATGCGATCGATACTCGATCGCTGCGGAAATGTGCGCGTGCCCAAAGATCGTCGTCGAAATGCGAAGTCAGAGAGTTGCATTTCTATTATATTATATAAACTTTTCTACACTTATACGTTGTTTATTTGAATCGCGAGAATTTTAGCGAGAACTTTTTTATTATCTATCTTTTCGCATGGTTGAATATTGTTTTCTATTAGAAATAATAATACATTAAATTAGTGCATGTGAAAGAAATTTATATATAATAATATATAATATAAAATAAATAAATTTATATATAATGTGAAGGAAATTTATATATAATAATAGAAATATTAAATATCAAAAATTGTAATGTATGGAAAATTATTAAACCGTTCTCTCTATAATACATTTAAACATTCGATATTTCAATTTAATATTACATTAATATTTTTAATACTTTGGATTGATAATTTTTGGAATTAGAATTCATGTAACTTATATATATGAGAAGAATGTGATATTTTTTATTTTAATATATTATTTAATTGTTATGCTACTAATACATTGAATATCGATCAACTTTTATGAATATTGATGGTCTCGCTATTATTATTGTAAAATTACGTTTTGACATGCCAATACTGTTTGAAAGCATCGCGAGTTAGAATGCACTGCCTGTATTCAATCATCTAATTGCCTGCATAACCAAACCGGCCGTAAATCCCAATCGTATACAAAATGGGGTAACATTGACTAACGATTTATTAGTCAGACAGACGTGTAACCACTTCATTATGGCGCAACGCGATCAGATATAGAGGAGAGGGCTCGGGGGAGAGGTGGTCAAATTTTCGAATACGTGATTGTTCAGAATCTCCTCCACAGATGGGTGGTCGAATTTAATTTATGCGACTGTTCGCTAACACACTGGATTTCATGATATGCAAACAAACAACGATCGGCACAATTCAACTTTATGATAGTGCTCATTAATGACATTAATACGTGAACTATACGTAAATACGATGTAAATATGTTTTTGTTATCGAATAAGTCTACTATTAATGAATTGCATTACATGAAACCGAGAGTCATCTTACGTGAGCGTGAACGCGGAATAAGTAACTTCGTATAGTCATGCAAAACACTAGTACTTGTCTACAGTTGTTCTACAGAGATCTTTAGTCTTATTCTCGAATATGATCAGAAAAATAATATTCTTAATTTATTTTATTTTTTGTCAAAAAGGAATCTGAATACATGTATTGTTGCATGTATTTGTATATTGTATTTGTGTCAAAATATAAATTTATTTATTAACTTTATATTAACTTATATTAACTTATTATTAACACATAGATACATATTAATATTTTTTTATTAAAATACATAATAATATTCTTAAGTTATTATTAATAAAAAAAATATTTTATTTTTACGATACGTTTTCGCAGGTTGTTTTATTTAATAGTTTCTGAAAATCGAGGCTTTTGAAATATTTATCAAATAAGCCTTCAAAGAATTCGTGAATTATATTATTTACATGGATATTAATGTATTATTTTATTAATTTTTAATCTCTTTAACTGGTCCGTTTATTATCTATTGAGCACCACTGGAGATTCTCGGACTCATGAACGGTCGCGGACAGCATTAATGAGTGTAAATATATGTACGCGTAATTTCTCTATGCAGTATCAATAAATTGAGTTGTTCTCATCGCAGGACGATCCTTTCTCGTTGTTCTTGCTTGTTTGTTGGTTGGTCGGTCGATCGATTAGTCGATCGATCGATCAGTTTTCTATTTACGATGTTATAACGCAGTCGACGCATTGAACATCGTACTGCTCGCGGGGAATGATTGTATAACGATGAACAATGGAACTTAGGACTTTAGCGGGAGAGCATTATGGCAGAGCGGATGTTGTATAACGGTTAGCCAGCGAAGAGGAACGAGACGGGAGCAGCAAACCGTAAACGCCACGAGCGTTCAACCTCTCTCTCTATGTCGGTTCCTCTCTCTCTGTCTCTCTTTCTCTCTCTTTCTCTTTCTCTCTCTCTCTCTCTCTCTTTCATTCTTGTTCTTGTTCTCGCTCTCGTGCAATAACGTTATTCGAAATAATATCAAACCTGTGAAAAGAATAAGCCGCTTTTCGCACCTGTCAGATGCGTGCATGACGACATAAAATGGAGCGACATTCGTATTTCTTTCACAAATAGGGTAAGATATTTATTCCTCATTCTGAAACAATTGTCGGAATATTTTATAGAAGTATATAAATGATCATATGTGATTGTTTTTAATAACTTTTTGTAATTTAGTAAAAAATATGAAAAAATTATTAGCATTAATATTAGTATATATAAGATTATAAAAAATTATTTAATAAAGAATTATTCATCAAGAATGGATTATTCAGAAGTCAAACTAATTGACACTTTTTTTAATTTCTTAATTTTGATATGTTGATATTAAAAATAAGAAAAGAAGTCGATTAATTTCTAAAAAATTTATATCACAAATCAAGCGACGCGATATGCAGTGAATAGTTTGCAATTTATTAAAATTGAATATTTTGGAAAAAACAAACGAAATAATACAATATATCGACTAAATTTGAATTTATTTTATGGATTTTTTCTCTTATCTTCTCTATAATTTGTTTTATAAAATTTACTATTATTCAGAAATTAAAAATTAATATAAATCTTAATAATTAATACAAATAAATCCTAAATATAAAGTCGCACAATAATTATACAGTCTATTCAAGAGATTCGCAAAGTAATGGACGGAATATCATGCAAGCAAAGTATTTACATATTATTAACTGGTATATTAAATTTTAATGTTATTTTTATGACATTAAGATATTTATTCATAGCTCACGTAAAAATGTGACCAACTAATTTACTATTGTATTTTTTTTATAATTCTAAACAGAGAAAGCTTTGAAGTTTTAGCAATAATACCAAAATAATTATATATGAAAATTACGTTAATAATTATATATATATTTTGATATTACTGTTGTAAAACTTTAAAACTTTATTATATGTATAAATGATTGATTTATATATATATATATAGTATTATATTGTATATCATATTACATTTTCATAGTGTGATTTGAGAGAATGAAATAAATCAGAGTATTTATTTGATAATTATCGATGATTTCATCGTTATTTCTATTATTATTTGTTTCTGTAAATACATTGTAATTTGATATTATGATGGACATATGCATTTCCTCGCCCATAAATGCGCAAAAGTGTGTTTTTTAAAATGGACGACGATATTGCATATACTGTAGTATGCGTTTAAATAAGCATGCATTTTTCATTAATAGTGATGATTTGAATACTAAGTAGACGATACAAGTCGTCCTATTTGAGCGAAACACGAACGCGTAATAGAAAAAATCTTTTATGTAACGAGACTCACTATGAATTAACGTTGTCCTTTGTTACAAGTGCATCAATGCATTGTTTTGTAACAGTTAGTTATTTTCTATTCATACGTGTAACGCTGACTTATGAATATGCAAGTCTCTATAATGCATAATGATTACAAAAAAGAAAACGAGAAGTGATTGATAACGAATAAATATTGATCACTCTACCGTAAATTCGTATTGTAAATAAAAATTAATCATTTTTTTAATCTTTGAACGAATAATGTAAAACTTGAGTTGCTGAAAATCTCCCTGAGCGCAGCAAATGATGCGATTTAATTTAAAATAATATCTCGCAAAGCATAATTTAAAGTAATATTATATCCTGGCATATATACCAGTCAGCCGAATATATCCGCCGCGAATATGTGGTCGGACCGCAGCGATTCCGCAGCGTACGATGAGTAATTGTCGCAACTGACATACGTATTTCTTTTTCTATCTCGCGCCACGTGGTCAGTTGGTGGATACTTTCTATGAATAGAGTTCGAAACAGTACGAAACTTGTCTGCCGGCGGAATTTATTTTCCGTGCCAATGGCCGCGATTTTGAAACATATCCGCCGACAAGCCCCCTAATATCAACAGCTTGTCACATTGCACTCGGAATGGTATTTAATGCACGGATCACTTTGCATCTGTCTAACGCGTTTGAATGCACTCTGCTGGTTTTCGGCGAACAGCTATCAATAATAATTTGCACGCGAAAACGCGTATACGATTTTTTATCATTTTATAAGTGCGATTTTTAAATATAAAGCATCACACACACATACACACACACACAAAATTTCTTTTTTTAATTTTAAACGATCTATTATATTCAAGTTGCGTTCTTTATTTGATCACCTTTAGAAGACTCTTTTTAATGTATCATATCTATATATTATCTTAACGAGAATTGATTGAATTCTTGATTAGTCGAAGGGAAGTTGGAGTTATAAAATGATGATTTCAGCAGATTTCAGGTTTTTGTAGTTCTCTAAATAAAATTCATCTCGGTTATTTTTCCAATAGAGGTAACGTTGCCGCTCTTCATAATGTAAAAGTTCCAATAAAAGAATCAAATGTTGCGATCTCGAGTGAGCTATTGAATATATCTTATGGATAGGATGTATGTCTATGGCTTGTGTGGAACGATCCTCTCTACGACCATAATACAGTAAACTGCTCCGATAGCCACGTGTGACGGGAGTATTTTCATTTTCTGCGGACGAATTTATTACTGCGGGAGACGTTTCAGAGACATTTACGACGGCGAAATCTTTTATAAACGCTACGTGACTTTATGTTATTGAAATTATGTAAGAGTCATGCAGGTCTTCGCGAATTTTTGCATTAATTTTGTTTTGCGATTCTGATTTTTGGAAATTAAAACAGTTGGGCACTTAAATTTCTAAATAATTCTTTAGAATTTCTATTTTTTTTAACTTATGAAATTTTTTATTTCTAAAGTTTAAGATGAAAATGTAAGTTTTTAAAATATAAAGTTTTGGATGTGTTTTGTTCGATCTTTTAACTTTTAAACTTCTCAATTCTTAACTATTTGATCGCCAAGTCATATTTTTCTTTGGAGTTGTGGAAATTCTTATACTTTAGAATTTTTGTGTCTATGAAATTTAGATGTTTTTAAAGTTCAAACACACTTTCATTACAATGATTTAATAAATTGAGAGCCACTGACAAGACGATATTTCATTCGCGACTGTATGCGATAACTTTAATGAGTACGTGATAGGTACATGTCAGCACACGTCACTAAAACTTCTTTTTATTTTTTTATGCGGGTATTAACTCATTGTTATGTATCTATAAGCAGAAATGATAGGCAAATACTGTCGTATATCTTTATGCAAAATTTGTTATTTTTTTATGATTTATAATATAAATTCTTTATCGATTATAGCAAAGCTATAATGGGAACGTTATTGTTAAATATTAATGAGAATATTAAATTTACAATTTTATTATTGAATATAAAATATGATAGTTAAGAAAAATATGAATTCTTCAATTGTTTTTAAATAATCTAAAAAACATTCTTTTATATTGAATAGTATAAAACGTTTTAACTCATTAAGAAAAGATAGTAATATAGTTGAAATTATATTGTTGAAACTTGAGTGATATACTAGATAAATGTTTATTTTTTTACAATGTTTATTCTTTTACAATTTTTTAAATTTATTTTTTAAATATTTACGGAAGTGTTTAATGTATTTTAACCCGTAATTTTACTTTCAACTATACTTAATTTACTTAATTTACTTCATTTATAATTTATATTTTTAGTAATGTATAAAATTTAAAATTATAATAAAATTACATATATAATGTTTTAAACTTGAATTTTTTCTTAATTAACAAATATTAAATTCATATTTAAATTATATTTATAATTATATCTGTTACAATTTGAAATTATATTTTATCTATTGTATAAACTAAGAGAAATCTTATCTTTTTTATTCCTTTTTATAATTTATACATTTACTTTTGCAGACTATTATTTTAGCTAATTATAAAAGTTTAAACAAGCTATTGTGCTGAAAACGAGAAAGCACTTCTCATTTATAGCTATTTTTTATGTGATTTTATAAAAAGAAATTAAAATAATTTTCCGGAATAAATAAAAGTTATAATAATGAAATGAACGTTTTAATTCCGTTAAATTTATTTATAATTTTGTGTGCCTAAAAATTAAACTTAGAATATTATACCTTTTTGAAGTTTCTTGTTGTCCTTAATTTTTTATTTTATATTGTCTGTTTGTTAAACAAGTTATGAAACTAGAACTCAAACAAATATAAGTACGAGCACTCCTCATAATCATGACAAAAGATTATTTGCATGACAGACATTGCTTCGTAAATGCGAGTTTAATAGTCGTCGATGTTCAATAAGTGACCGTATTAAACGTGCAGCTAAATTACATCTCGTAATTAAAGAACATTCTCTCGTTAGAAAGCTTGATTAAAGAGATAATTAAATCCGATCACGAGCAAAATGTAATTTGATGCATGTCATCAACTGTATCCAATATTATTATTCATATCCAATATTATATATATTACTCATAGGTTTATATATACTCAGAGATTTAACTAAGATGTTGAATATTAGTCTTTTGCGACTTATATTTTCGATATATCTAAAGTACAACATATCTAATCATTATCTTTTCTTATATAATAATCTTGCGACTTGAAAATTTTAAACTGATTTAATCAATCTAAGTCTCTTAATCACAATAAAGTCAGTTTCTTTGTGATATTTAATTACGCATTAATGAATTTCGATTATTAGGAATAAATAGAATCGAGATATAAATATGTGATAATATAGTTTGTAATTCTGTTTTTCCATAATTATTCATACACATTATGACATACAAATTTAGATTTCTACAAGTAAACATAAATAATAAATAACCTTTCTGACAAGGTCCAATTGATTGTGCGTTCTAGTTTTATGAAATGATAACATCGCTCTATATCTTATTATATCGGTTTTGTCATGGTTAAATCAGGGTTGCACATTACACATGTCTAATTTCGTAAAAGAGAAAATAGACAAAGAAATGGGAACGAATTTCAAATAATTTAAATAAATAAGCAGCAAGCTCGAGGTGATCCTCTGTTTTCAGTTGATAAAGTTAACTTTGTAATTATTTTTCTATTTTTCCTTTTGCGATAAAACATACGATAAGTGTTTCGCAAAACTCTAAAGGTACTCGTTTATTATGTAATACTTGTAGTATACTTGTAGTATAAAAATATTTCTGATATTTTTTGATATTTTCTTGCTTTTTGTTATAAAGTGATATTTTCTTGCTTTTTGTTATAAAGTGATTCTCATTAAATCATCGTTGTATTTATAGTGATCATAATATATTAATAATATTAGCTTAGATATAATTTATATATTATATATGAAAAGAAAAATGGGTGAAGTTATATAATTTTTCAAATTATAAAATATATATTATTCGTATTGAATATGAACTTAATATGTTTAAGAATATAATTCTTTTTAAATTTGTAACGATTAATAAATAATGTTTTTTTTGTCGAGGATTGGCACATTTTATAGCATATTCTAAATTATTATTTTTTTTTTCATAAAAAAATAATTACTTCTAAAAGCGGACTTTTTATGAGATCCTACTAGGTTAATACAAAAATTAAACCAACCGCAAATTGATGCACCGAAAGCTGGAAATTTCCAATTATGTATTCTAACTGCATAAACCAACCGAACAGTTCTCTATAAAATTTTATTAACCCTCATTTAAAAATTTATTAAGAACGCGCGATTTAGCTCCGTAGTTGTCACGATTTGAAATCTCTGACTCCAAATATAACACGAGTATCACGCGAGGGATTCTTTCTTTCATATAGATCTCGCCATTACCTGTGACATTTAGGTCGTGCGTCATAACTAAAGGTGAATAGATTCCGATATAACAGTCATATTCATGAATAGTTGTCAACTGATCTAGGTCGATTCTTACTTTTGGACAAAAGTGCTTGAAATAGTCAGAATTTGTCATTCGATTGATTGTCCACTTTGTTAAAAAGACTAATCTAAAAATAATAAAATGTATAAAAAATAAACAAGATATGGAAGAATTTTAATTAAATATGTATTTATAATATATATTTATTTTAAAATTTGAAAAAGTATGTAATTGAAATAACATAAGCCATTTCTAGTGTTGACAAATTTTTTGTCACATATTTATTTTTTATTATTAATAATTATATTACAAATTATTAAATGTTGTAAACTTTATATAAAAACTAAGTAAAAGTAATAAAGAGGTTGTTAAAAAGTTGAAAATTATAATATATATGACTATATATATTAATTCAAATAAATAATTGTTTCTCTATTTAAAAGCAAGAATGTGAAAAACTGATAATTTAACAAGATATAAAATTATATTGTGGAACTACAAAATAAGTATAAATTTAATAGTCACTCATCAATGACACAGATAATTCAATTACATATATATTATAGCAGATAAAGTTTTTAATTAAAATTCGATGACTAAAACTACGCACACATACAGTGCGAAATATCTTTTTTTAAACAGAGTCATTTTTACAAATCCTATTTCTTAGATCGCATTCAAGCATATATTTTATGCATTATTTCTTATAAATAAAAAAATGGATTTTTTGAGATTTGATTTCAAGAATTGTGTCATTTAATTGTATCACTGTTGGAAATTAGATAGTTAAAACATCGTTGATCTTTTTAGCATATTATTTTTCCAGAAATCGGATTTTAAAGATAAAAGATTTCTCTTTGTGCAATTAAAATTCCCATTACAATCCAGGCAATCTTCGAAGAAAATGCGTTATGGAATGAGACAATGGAAGAGAATCAGAGACGGAAAGCTTGTCGCGACGGTCCGATTAATTATCATGCCACTGCCGACTTGCAGAATCATTACATGATACGGTTTGTTCCTAGCAATATCTTACCTGTGAAGCATTTTACAACAATACCTATTTCTTAGCTTTATATATAAATTGATTTATATTTTTCATTCAATTCTATTTGAAAGTTTTAATCTATACATAAAATAAGTTTGTAGTTTCATAATTTAATTAATTCATATTAAATCGATATTAAGGAAAGTCTATTTTAAATATAATATCGTATATTTAAAAAGTGATAACTTAATAAAAAATTATTAGCTTTCTTTATTTTAACTCATATATATATAAAATTTTTACTTTGAAATATCTTTATAAAAATATTCAAAAAAATTTAAAGAGGTAGAATTTTTTTAAACAAAATATAATTTTCATTAACTTCTTAAGAAATATATTCTTTTAATATATTTGATCAATAAAAGTATCTATAGAAAAAGTATTTATATATAAATTCATTTATAATATAAGCCTATTTAACATTATTAATTATGTTTTATACTTTCATCATAAGTGAATTACAAAATGTGTAACTTATTAAAAATGCAAATTAAATATCGTTGCCAAAAAAGAAAAATGCAATGCTACAAGTACAGACATATGTTACGAAGAAACTTGTTGCAAATAAGTGTTGAATTACTGTTTCTCGCAGCTGCGTCCTCATTCGCGTGGGCGTGATTTATGGGATTAACTTTGACTCGCGAGAAATCTCCAATAATTGTACATATTTCTAATTTTGCGAGAAAGAGTGAGAAAATAAAATAAATAAAATACACAAGAAAATAAACAATATTTGACATATAAATAAACATATTAGCACTGATTTTATACTTTAAGAGATTGATCTTTTTTTGAGAATATTTTATGAAAAATGCAATATAAATTGCTTTTTAATAAATATTTGGAATTATAAATATGTGATAAAATTAGAATTTATTATTTATTATTTAATATCCTATTATAATTTATTTTTTTACTTCATTTAGATTATTCTTTTACTTCATTTTACATCAACAGAACATGAAGATACATACGTATGTAATTTAATCTCCAACTTTATAGAATATTAATATAATTTATCGCATTATGTGTAGAGCTAAGATATGTGTGTGTGTGTTGTGTGTGTGTGTGTGTGTGTGTGTGTGTGTGTGTGTGTGTGTGTGTGTGTGTGTGTGTGTGTGTGTGTGTGTGTGTGTGTGTGTGTGTGTGTGTGTGTGTGAAACCATGTATATATTGAAATGTACACATGTTTTATGACTAGCAAACTAGCTATCAATGATATGTTGCAATGATATGAATATGAGTCGGACAAAAGATTCATTGTAAATATATTGATGCGTATGTCGAATTCAATCGATAGAGTGTTGTATTACATTCCAAAAGTGAGTTTAATTTCAAAGTGGTTCTAATATATCAGATTAAAAAAAACATTGCACATTTTTTATTAGAATAATATAATAAAAAATAAGTAAAAGATGGATATAAAATATATATATTTATATATTGTTATACATATATAAAGAATTGATAGTATCTTAAGTATATAAAAATACTAATTAAACTTAACTTAAAAATAAGCTTATGATAGTGTTTATGTACATAATATATATTGTGTTATATATACATAATATATATTGTAATAGAGAATATAGAAAAATCTTTTTCTTATATTTGAATGAAAAAATAAGATAATTTTTAAATAGTATAATGATCAAAATCAATAAGCAACAGAATATGATTAACATATAAATATATTTATATACTTTTTTATTTGTTTGAAGAATAATAAATAAATAAAGGCATATATAAAACTGTAGGTCTAACAAGAAAATTGAATAATATTTTGACAACATTATTATTATTGTATAAGATGTGTATGATGTTTGATTAAAAGAATAAAAAGAAAAATGCATTCAAAAATAAAAATAAAATAAAAAATTTATAGCAGGGAGTAAGAGGTAAAGAAATAAAATAATTCGAAATATAATAAGAGATAAAAAAGAATAGAAGAAAAATCAATCGCATGATAAGTAATTAGAGATATCGATCAAATTGCATATAATGATTGCTATAATGATAGTAATGACCGAAAAAAGAAGAGAAAAATATAAAGATGACATAAGATTCAAATACGATAAATGTATTATACTCTAACAATAAGATGAGAAAGTGCAACCTATCACGGGGATTTTTCATATGCAGCCATTTGTTTGGAAATCGATAGGTGGTCTAGTGGTGGTCTAGCGGTGCCTTGTAATCGAGAGCGAGTCGGAGTGAAAATTTTAGTCTTGATATCGATACAGTCGTGAATCTAAAACTCGGCAAAATTTGCCCATAAAATTCACTATCGCGGCAAGCTATCTGTCAGTAAATTGCTAAAACGTGCACGAAACAGCGCGTGAGCAAACACGTGCGAACACACAAAACTCTCTTCCGGTGTATTTAAAATTTATTCCATCAACGTACGCATGATATTACTCTGGAAATATTGAAACGCGCATGGGGTTTTTCTACGACGCTGGCATAACTCTTATTTCTGGATTTTTGAGGCCAAATTTAACAAAGTATATATTAATCTTGCTATGTTAGTGCGAAATATATATACATATTGGTATAATTAAGTTTTTTTTGCAAATTGCAAATATATTATAATTATGTGTACTAGAAACAAAAAAATAGAAGAATATAGAAAGTAAAAAATAATTTGTAAAATTGTATGCATAAAAAGTAAATGGCTGAATAAGAATATAATCTGACAAATTTAACATTATTATGAATTAGTTTGTTATAAATTTAAAAATAATAATGTCGGATTTTGATGTTTGTTGATGATAATTAAATATTAGAGCGAACAAAGATTAAAGGTAAACAAAAACGAATTTATATATTTTCGCAAAGAAACAGTCTTATAAATTCATAATAATCAAGAAATATAACATTGTTTATTTATGATGACTTAGTGAGTCATCGATCACTAGAGTAAAGTGTTGTACTACATTCCAAAAGTGAGAAAAGACATAAAATTTTATTTAGTTAATCGTCAACCTTTGATTAAGAAGGATCTGACTAGTGCCACTAGGAGAGCAACATAAATACTAGTGTAGTGTAAGTACTTTATAGTATGGATATATATCTTTTTTCTTGTATGAACCTTGACATTTTTGCTTGCACGAATTAATAAAAATACGATAAAAAACTAAAAGAAAATTTATGATGGAGTTAAATTATAGTAGAATTACTTTTAGATGAAACTTTTCCAATAAGCGAAAAAAACAATTTTAATTTTTTAAAATGTTAGTACGAATGGTATTGCAAATATCAAATAGTTTTAATGTTAGAAAGGTAATTATGCTTAAAAAGGGCTCACTTTTGCACAAATGTATTATTAATATATGTTGTTAAGGTTATATCTCTAATTAATATTCTGAAGGTTTTAGCCGGCGGTTGTTGTTTATTAAAAAGTTATTAACAAAAGAATTTCGCAATTTTAATGCTTTTTATCTCTGAAAATATTGATTTGAGAAACAAAATTTTAAGCAAAAAATAAAGCCGCTGAAAAACTCTACAAAAAATGTTATATGCATTTTTTTCGTAAACCTACTACTATTTCAGCTGTTATATGAAAAAATAATAATTTTAAATACATTTAATACAATTTAAATTTATATAGAATTTAATACAATTTAATACAATTAAAAACTATCACAAATGTATGTGTACACAAAAAAACTATTTGAGCCTGACCCTTATATATATGTATGAAATTACTCGGGAAAATCTCCCCTATAACATATTTAAAAATGAAGCAAATCGATGAACAAATAAAATAGAATCTTTAGTCAATATTTCTCACATTTATTTGTTAATAACTTTTGAATAAAGAACGACTGCCGACTAAAACTTTCAGAATGTTAATCAGGGATAACATCTTCACAATATATGTCAATAACACATTTGTGCGAAGGTGGGCCCTCTTTATGCATAATTACCATTAGAAATTAAGAATAGAAATAATAAAATAAAAACGAAAATCGATAACAAACAATTATTAAACAAATTAAACAATTATATTATATTAGACTATTTAACATTGAAAGTTTTATAACTTAACTTATATAAGTATCTGTATATATTTTTGTTTTATTTAGCACATTTCTCTCTGTCTCTGTATTTTTCCATTTAGATAATGTAGGAGGCGCAAAGAATATATTGTATCAAACAAAGATATAAAAATTTTGATACATTTTATCTTAATCATTTGTGTATATGTTCTTCTTTCTTGGGAAAAAGGACACGTTTAATCGAAACGTGATGAGATAAGTGAGAAGGATTAACAAGTATCGGAAACTCACGCGAGGAAACGAGGATCGACGTGATTTAGCTAGTGACTTCCGCAATAGCGTCGCCTTAATAATGCAGTAGACTAGTCGATGATTAATCACCCACTGCGTCGGTAATTATGGCTGATGTCGAGGTTACGCCGAACAATAATGCCGCTTTGAATCTTGTAATTCGCACAGCGGGTTAGGCAAATGTACCGCTTGCTAATATAATGTTTAATCAGATATTTATACAATTACGCCATTCACAATCTCTTATACTCTTTGCCAGCACTTACCAGTTATATGAACAAAACGCGCATTGACACTGTTTCGAAAGCCTTGTGAAAATCAATATATGTGCCCTTAATTATGCAGATATTAAGATGACATCATAAATCATATTGCATTAAAATACGTGGAATTATAATTCGCGTTCAACTTAAGCAAAATATAATTAAAAATTATGCTAAATCTCTGCTAAAATACAATACATTTAAAAAAATCAAGAAATTTTTATATCAAATAATAATTATTAATTCGTTCATGTTGTTATTTTTAATACGTGTTTAATATTTTTAAATTTTAGGAAGTGTTTAATATTTTTGATTTCTTTTTTTCTCAATTTTTAATTTTTATATTTTTATGCATTTTTTAAAATCGACAATATTAATTAAAAAATAAATTTTTCTTTAAAAATATTTCTCTTTATAAATTAATGTTTTTTTAAATTATACTTTAAAAATTCAATTATATACGTATATGAAAAAATAATTATGCAATCTTGTCATATTATATCAACTTTTTCATATATGAAGAGATTCTCAAATTTAATTCTCGAGGACATAACACAATACACGTCAATTTTACTTAGGTAATCATTTATGTCTCAGATCATATATTAAAAAAGTGCCTTTTCAACACATTGCTGTTTTATGATTTGGAAGGGTAGTCTGTTGGTCATAAATCTTTTACGCTCTCTCGCCGAGCCGTATATTAAAATCTCGTTTGGGCAAGTTAAGGGCTTTTAAGCGTGTCTAAATTAAACGATTCGAGACGAGTTGATTGATGCGGGTCCTGAGCGTGATTTGCGCGTGGGGATGAAAAATCCTTTGTAGAAATATGAGGCAGGATAACTTAATGCGGTAACGCGGTAACGTCATAAATAGCGCGTTTTTCTCGCGCGGTTTTGAATTAAAATGCGCGATACCCGCGCCGGATTAAAAGCGCACGATGAAGTACGAGTGTAAGTATGTGCCAGCGGCATTAGTACATGTATGAGCGCGTATTGTTAACGACTGCTCGGATACAGACACACCCGTTTTCAAGTATAACTCCCACTAAATTCTGAGGGAAACTCCCATAGGACAACGTTATGCGGAACAATGTTCTGTGAAATATTACTCCAAATATATGAACCGTGAGACTGTTGCGAGAAAAAAAAGAAGTTATCACTGAATGATTGTATGATGTATCGAATGTGTAAAGTTGATTCTGTTCATACGAGAACTATTAATGTGATTATCTTAAATTTAAGGTAATCACTTTTCAGTAAATGTTAGACATAAATATTGCATAATTAAAAATCAAAATTTGCATTGAATGAATTAATTTGTTGTTAAATATGTTCATTTAACATGCTAATATTGCATGCTATTTAAGTTAATTTAAAATTTTATTTATTTTTATATTTTACACAATATATTAATGTGGAATTGTACAAAAAATTTGTCCACGGTATAAATAATGTACAACAATTGATAGCAATTTATCTTTATGTAAATTATGTGTTTGACAGATTGTTTGAGTGAGAATTAACTTTTGAGAATGTAAACATCTTTTTAGTGCTTGCCTCGCTTGCGCGACTCATTCTTAATTAACTCGCGCTTCTACTTTGTCGGAGATTTTCTTAACGAACGATATACTACGAATTAATGAAAAAAAGTTAAAGCAATCTCGTGCGCGTGCAATAACAACACCAGGAAGCTCTTTCTCCAATGCGATACTTAAGTACAAACTTTCATTCTAGTTTGTTGTTAAATGAATATATTTTCTATAGTGAATATGTTCTCTATTTTATTTCTTCAAATCCAAATATGTAGCGTATTTACGTAGTTAAAATTTTCAATTTGAAATTTGGAATTTCTCTTTCTTTTTTGTTAAGTTTATACATTCAAATAATTTCTCAGACTTTGCCTAAGATCTATATCCTTAGATTTATAATTCAGCTTTCCCAATTTATTATTACTATTTTTTATATACAACACTTATTTTATATACAACTTTTATACACAAAGTAGGTTAAAAATTTATATTAAGATAAAACATTTTTTTGATATTGTAATATTTCTTTCTTTTTTAAAACGAAATTTAAAAATCTCTCTTTAATGTATGATTTAATGTTATATATTTATTATATATATATATATATCGTTTGAAGGTCCCATTGTTAAAATTAAAAGGGATTTTAATGCATCTCTTTAATATTTTTTCGACAAAAACAAAATAAAAGTTTCTATTCGCGTTACAATATATTTTCTTATCAATATTGATAAGAAAATATATTGTAACGCGAATAGAAACTTTTATTTTGTTTTTGTAACGCGAATAGAAACTTTTATTTTGTTTTTGTCGAAAAAATATTAAAGAAATGCATTAAAATCCTTTTTAATTTTAACAATGAGATCTCCAAACAATCTATAATTTCATAGAATTTTCGAGAATTTGTGAGTCCGGAAGTGCCATCGGAAGATATCTGCATTTCGCGCTCGCAGATTTCGCTTGGCATAATGTCGGTCGTGCGAATCTCGGTCGGTGAAAGGCGGCGTACCGCAAGGATGGTAGGCTGATGTTTTAATTCACAGCCGCGTGTAAGTGCGATTCGCGTCACACACACTGCACCGGTTACAAGGCTGGAATCATTTCGAAGCGCATGAATAAGTGATCGGTCCGTTGCGCTGGCTTCCCTCGTTCTTAAACGTCGAGACAGACACAGCGTCGCCAGCTCGACCTCAGTTCGACTCCTGCCCCTCCTGCCTTCTTACCCTCAACACCCTCGAATCCTCCCGGCTCGCCTCTTCACCGCTTGTACATACGTATATGTATAGGGTGCTTAAAATCAACTTCTTACAGGATATATTTATAATTGCTTTGAACTAGATATGAAATCTATTCTATTCAAATATATTTATTAAGATATCGATAATTTTCTATTTAGATATAATTGAAAAAGGTGAACTATTTATTACACGAATTAAAATTTAAAACTATTATGCAAATTAAAATTTAAAATTCCATTCATTATTTAATTTCAAGTGAATTGTATTTAACAAAATTTTAATTTGAACTCTATTTATTGAGATGTTTAATAGCATAAATTAAGGATAAATGCAGAAAAAAAGAAAATGTTTTCTTCAGATTTTTGTTAAGAAAAAAATTGAGTTAGAAATGATAATGACTACTAAGTGAAATTTGTTATGTATATTCTCGAACACCCTATATACGTCTTGCTTTCCTTCTTAATCTTTTATTTCTTCCTCATTCTCTGCCTCTTTCTGACTATTGGTCTTTCAATCTTTTTCTACTTCTTTCTGTGTCCTTATTTCACTTCTCTTGCAACTCTTTCATCTTTCTGTGGCTCTTCCGTCTCTCTTGATGGAATATAGCGACTCCTCCCTTCCACTTTCCTTTCGCTTCATTGCATTCCCTTTTGCAGTACACGTTACCTTTTCCATCCCTTCTCCGTGTTCTCTCTCGCTCTTTTTTTCCTTTTTCTTTATCTACTCTGTTGTTTTTTATTCATGGCATCTCTCTCCTTTGCGCCACAATTTGCTTTTCTCACTAGTTCTTTTCTATTTGTTCAATCATACATATTATTTTTTTTTGTCTCTGCACCTTAATTTATTCTATTTTATACTAATTTTGTCTTTTATTTTTTAATTTTTTAGCTTATTTTTCTATTTTTTTTATTTTCTTTCTCCTGCATGCATGTTTTTATTTTTTTCATTCCTCTACATAGATCCATTTTTTTTCGTGCATTTTGTTTCTCACTTATCTTTCTTTCTTATTCTTCTTTGTAATCATGATCTTATCATGTGAACCTTTCCCTTCATATGGATTATTTTCTTTTTTTCATTTTCTTCTATTCCTTTACTTGTCTTTCGTTTCTTTCCTGTATATTCTCTTTTTCCCTTCAACACATTCTCTTCTCCATCTATTTGCCTCTCTTTATATCTCGACCTCGGCTATACACTAGCGATGACCTCGGGTCAGGCCTGAGCTCTAAAGTCTCTCGCGCCCGCGCCTTTAGAATTTCTTATATCAGCGAAATATTCGCCGCGAACTTTTTTCTCTTGACCTGACGGTGGGATAAGTTTCTTTCAGTCGACTGGCTGTGTTGTTAATAATGAATGGCACTATTACTACCGCATTGGCACTATAACTAACGCATGTGTCATGTGTGTATAAACGCAAGTAAATGCAATAAAATGTTTTCCTCCAAATACAAAGTTGGAGATATATTACATCGATTTGTAAATTCATGTAAATTTTTAAAGAATTTTGAATAATGACATAAAATAGAAATAAAATAGAAATTTTTAAAGTTACAATAAATTGAAGAATGTTTAGAGAATGTAGAATGCAAAAAGAATATTTAGAGAATGTAGAAATACATAATATCAAAAAGTAAAATTTTAAAATGATGAACCTTAGATACTTACGCATATACATTTATCTAATTTTAATATCCATCATACACATCAATATTTTATGTATCTATTAACTTGATATAGTAAGTCTGCAAAAATATTCATCATTATCGAGAGAGAGAAAAGTATTAGTGAAAATCAATACTATTCGTTAAAAGAGTAAGAGTGGAAAGTTATATATGTTTATTAGCGAATATTTAAAAATATCATTATTGCGATGTTATCGTTTTTAATCTTTAATTTGCAATTAAATTATAAAATCATTGCATTTTATTATATTGACATTTTATTTATATTACGCAAATTATAATTCTGACTTATGATATTTATCAAAAGAACAGATTAAACACTGTCACGTTGCAAAAATTGAGTCTAGTAAAAGCCGGAAAATCGCTCGCTTTTTTGAAATGTCGCATAATTATCCTTACGCCCCCTTTCTATCTTTTACTAGGGAAGCTATTTTATTCTGGTCTGCAATATGTCAAGGGATGACATTCCCTTCGGTCACACCATCATACAATTAATAAACTAAGAGTAGGTGTGTATCGTTGTTATATTTTGAACTATAATCCCATAAAAATAATTTGTACGTGATTATGGACGTATTACTTGTCCGATAATTGTAACAGATTAAATCGGTTATAATTATTTCAGAAATGAACACAAATTCGAATATTATTCTTTTATAGTATCTCCGAAAGATAATTGGAAAAAATTGAGATATTTTTATCAATATTTTTTAATTTTTTAAATATGACAATATAAAAATAAAAGAGAGAGAGAGAGAGAGAGAGAGAGAGAGAGAGAGAGAGAGAGAGACAAAGAAAAAGAACATAAAACTTTGAAATTCTAAATACCGTAAAATCTCTATAGAGTGAACTCATAAACTTTGTAAGGTAATGATTTTCGATATATATTTTAATACTAACATAGTTTTATTCCGCAATAACGTTTGCGGCTACTTCATGGTCGAATAAAAAAGAAACATACGATCTGCATCTTGCACGTTGAGAAATGTCATGCGACGGTCGGCCACCTTGCCACAATTTCCTGCATTTCGTAGAAATCGCAAGGGAGACGTTTCACAAAAGGTAGCAGAACTGTTTTCACATTGGTTCTCGCGCGTTCATAGCGTTTCCTGTCACAATGCAGCAAAGAGTCGCGACTGTGGCATCAATAATGAACGCGTGCGAGGTCAAACCAATTGTAATGTGCGCCATGTGTGCGGTCCTCACATTCATTTCGCTGCACTGCAGCGTTCGTACACCGGTTGCTGATCGTTCTACTCTTACTTTCCACACTGCTACTGCGGGGATATATTAATGCAACCCCGTTGCTTCCGGCATTTGCGTCGCCGGGAACTCTCGAGTCGTTTAAATGTACACGGTGTTCATAGTATCAAATTGTTTCTTTCGATCGCGATATCTATATAGATGATATTATCATAAACGTAGAGCAAACTTTCTGACGATCGATAAGAAAAAGAGTATATAAAAAAATAATATGTGTAATAGTGGTTGAATATGTTAGCACGTATCAAAAAAAATATATATATATATTTTTTTTTTTTGATACGTGCTAACATATTCAACCACTATTACACATATTATTTTTTTATATACTCTTTTTCTTATCGATCGTCAGAAAGTTTGCTCTACGTTTGCTTTATGTATATATATTGTTGATGCGATAATATATTATTTATATTATTATTATTTAATTTCAAAATAATTTGAAGTTTATTATTATAAAATCTATATAAAATACTAAGAAATTTGGGTTTCCAGAAAAATAATTACATTTATGAGAAGGACAAATAAGAAATAATAATTTGTATCCTTTTATAAATTGTTGTAAATTAATGATATCATAAATTGACAGAGCACTGCCTCAGTATCTCATTTGTCATAGTTAGTCTTGCTTTGTAATGAAGGTCTTAATTATAGCTAGTTACATATGCATATAATATATATGAGCTATTACATCAAGACTTTTTTAAAATAGTTTCTAAAGCAATATCGAATAAATAATATTATCGTATATAATAATAAAATCGTATATAATATATTACCGTATTAATATTATCGTACATAATAATAATAAATATATAATATATTAATATATATAATAATATATATATATTAATATATATAAATATATAATATATTATCGTAATAATATTATCGTATATAATAATAATAATAATAAAAATAATAATAATAAAATAATAATAATGATAATAATAATAATAAAATTGTATTATAATAATATATATTAAGAAAGTTAAAAGATGATAATATATAAACTTAATAATTTATCATAAATTATATTAAATTGTCTATTATAATAATATTTCGTTCAACTTGCTAATAAAATAACTCTGACATCCGGGAACCAGTATAGTCTGTCGCGCTTCTAATTTCATAAAGATGTTTATCTTGTAAAACGGTTTTTGTTAAAGAGCCACTTCCGACAAACATGAGGGACATCTTGCAAAACAAACACTCTGATTTGCTGCACGCAAGTGCGATCTTGTGGGTAACCGAAACTGTGATTTAGCGCAAGAGCGAATTGGCACGTAACGCGCTACGACGAAAGATCCAACACGTGCGTGTCCAAAATTCTTGATTAATTCCGCTCTTTTGTTACGGTCGCCACTCGTATACACGCGTGACACTCGATCGTAGGGGACGTAACGTGTTTTCTTGGCTCGTAGGAAACTGTACGCTGCAGGCGTTTTCTTCTGTACGATGCGTGTAATATCAGCGACGAAAACTCGGCGAACGTACAAAAATAGCACGTCGCCTAGCGATCCTATTATTAATTACACCGTGCTTATCGCTTATTTACGCTGTTTTAAGTCGCTGTTTCTCCTCGGAAAGGATACGATCAGCCACGATCGAGCATAAAGGAAAATTAATAATGTACTTTATTATTCTTACAGTCATCATTGCGATTTAATAACCGGTATTATATCATTTGCGTAATGTTGGTAGATGCCTCATATACTCATCTTACATATAGCTATTGATTTTCTTCGATATTTTTGGATCGACGAGATAAGCTTTGCGTTTAAATATGTTTAATACATAATAAGAAAATCAATTTTTATTATGTATATTAAATATCGCACAAATAAATTCTCTCTCTCTCTCTCTCTCTCTCTCTCTCTATTTCTCTTTATCTATACAGACATTTAATAATATAGAAATGTTCTAAATAAAAATTTTTGTAAAGATAAAAGTTGTTGAAAATTAAATAAAAATTGAATTTTTAAAGAAATTAAAATATTATAGAATTAAATCTATTATAATATCTGTAATTGACATCTTTGTGTTTATATGGAGTATGATTATTATCATTAGTATTATTTAATTGTTATCGCTGCGACAGCGATGCATTCTTATATTCAGACTATATTTAAAGACAACTTGAAAATAACTCGCTTTCGATCTATTATGAATCATATCTCATTTACTGTCAAAAATTTTGGCACGAATGAAGATAGAAGCAACGCGTGAAAAATAGCAATATTACGCTTCCAGCGTTTTAATCTAATCCATTCTTTTATTATAACGGAAGTTGGGATTCGATGGGCACGAGCTTGTTTTCAATGTATTCATTATTTTTTAATATTCTGTAATATTAGTCTTTTTTTTTTGAATGGGAATTATATAAAAAGTTAATTAATTAGTAAGTAATGCATTTTTGCAGGTTTTACATTTTAGAATCTCACAGTTTTAGTTATGTTAAGCAATGTGTGTGAGCTATATAATTAAAGATTAATATAATTAAAAATGATGTATTCTTTAATAAAATTTTATATATGTTCCAGTATGCTTCAATAATACCTATAACATTAATTACGTATACCGCACACATTTTTTTTTAAATCATTTTTTCTTTATTTAAAAATTATTTTATCTTTATTTAAAAAGATTAAACTGTTTTGTAGACATACTTTAAATTTTATTAATGCTCGAATGTAAAATATTATTTTCGAACTTTTTATATTTAAAAAATTTAGTATAAAACCTCTCTCCTAAAAATGCATAGCATTCAAATATAGATAAGCGTTCCCTGCGCGACACGACCATCATAAAATCTGATATGCTGTTTGTAAGGAGATAATGCAAGTTATGTTTGTCGTATACTGACAAATCCATTGTGCGTGCATCTCTACGGGGGAGTAGATACACTGAAAACGAGCTCGTGCCCATCGAACCCCAGCTCCGGTATTTTATTTCGTCCCGCTAACGGAAGCACGCTCCTTGCTCGTCGGCGCGCCTCGGTTGGATCAGCGCTCGAAAATTCCACCCGCCGTAATTACGAGAAGATTAGATCGAGGAGTGCGAATATGCCAGCTGACGCGCCGCGTGAATATTCACGAACGTATATAATTGCGATTACGAAGATGATTTAATTACTGGGCACTGCGACGACTCGTCGCGTTGATTTCTGATTCGTCTTTATGGAAACTCTGTCTCAATTTCTGTATCTTTTACGATAGATATGGTCTTTTTCGTATGTGACTTTAAAATGAAATTCAGCAATCGTCCACTATTGTATATTTGCAAATATTTTCCCGACATATTTGGAATATAAATTTGTTGGGACCGCGGCAAAAGAGATTTGGAGCAGAGAAAATTGTTCAAAGTGTCATAAAGAGACAAGCAGAGATAAAATTTAAGGAGTGCTTTTGCGGAATTTTGAGAATTTAGGTGGACTTCTAAATTGTTATAATCTTTTCAATACATGCGCTTTTTTTAAAAATATATTTTCTTGAAATCTTTTGCTCTTCTTTCATTAAAATTAATATAAGCGCTTTATCAGAATTCTTCTAGAAATGCCTTCAATGTTTATCCGTAAATATTGCATCAAGTAATTGAAACATATTGATTTGAGAATGTGCACATTGCAAAAAATTGCACAATATACAATATTATCGAATTTCATATATTGCAATATATATGATCTCGAAATACACATTTTATATTTGATCATTATGTTTAAAATCGCTTTTTAAAATTGATCTTTAATTGTTTCCAATGATAACACATCTTAAATAAAGTACTGCGCTTAGATTCATTAATTTCTGTTTGGAAAACTCGCATTGCATTATTTTGACCGCAATTGCGGTGAGCGGCTTTTTGCCTCTCTCTTTCGTTGGCTTTTAGTGAAAATGAATTAGCGACCCTCTTGTTAGCGGCACGAAAGCTCGCTAGTAGTCGTCGTGCTAACCGTGAAAAATTAAAGAGACACGCCGTGCTGTGTGGTGCGGAACCGGTCACTTTTCACACGGCAGGATCGAGAGAGCGCGTCGCGGAAATTCGCGAACGCGCGGCCGGAAAAAGCGGCCGCAACTTTGTTCTTTCACATTCTGGTATCACTGCAACCGGTTTGGCGACCGAAACGTAAAATTGCTCGGATATGCTCCAAATGCGACGTTTTCTTGTTGCGTGAAGTCCTACAGCACGCGCTTTCCGCATCGCGATGCAAATTAAACATAGTCCGATATGATCTCGTCATTATCCTCGCTTTGACAAGCATCCTGCTTTTGTAAAGCGCGATGAAGTGTGTAAGAAAATACAAAGATATTTACTGCTGCTAAATTAGATTAAATATATCTGATTTAATCAAATTAACAAGAAATTGTTACATAAAATAATATATATGTGTGTGTGAGCATGTATGATGCATGTGTGATGCTCGTATGATTAGAAATGATTAAAGGATAAAAAAGTAAAGTAAAGTGTGTAAAGGGAATATCTTAAGATAGATTATATTATTTTGTTAGCCTTAAAATATTGTTTTTATTATATTCACACACACACACACACACACACACACACATTTATTGCTATTCATACAAAATTATTTTTCTCTTTTATAATATCTACGTATAAAAAAAGTACATCTTTAAATAATACGTGTACCTGTAAAAAACATTTATTATTCACTAGCATTAATTTGATTCAATATTTTTGCATTCTCAATCCGCTGTATAAATGCATTGAATATTTTTACTAGCGATTTATCTATTGTTTTCAATATAACAATATTGGTACTATAAAAAAATGAAATAATTTGTATCGGGAAAACTGATGCAGGATTCTATTTCATCACTATTTTCTGCAATAGTCTTTTATTACTGTTTTCCTACACTCACGAGTGTTTATATTCGTATTTGTGTACTAATACTGAATTAATACACTCATACATAAGGATATTTATACGTACACATTGGAACTTCATCGAATTGAATAAATTTCCCGCGGCTTTGCTTCGTCTGTCTGTAAAGAGATATGCTTGTAATCGCGCATTTCCATTCGGAAACCCGGCGAGGCGTGCGTTTTACAAATTATTCCTCTCGGCGTACTCTCGAATTACCTGTAAATTCTGATTTGAAATTAATCAAACTCGCGATACCTACGTTTGATCAACGTTGCCAACACGTTATCGATAGACAATAGAGCCAGACGGTTCTCTCGCCTGTACATTCACTAGGAGAAATAGTAATATAAAATACAATACGTTTGAAGCAATGTTTAGTTTATGCTGTCACGAATCGATTTTTTTCTATATTTCCAACAGAATCAAATTACAATCTTCGATAAAAAAATAGGTAGTTAAATAGATAGTATGAGATTGATAAAAACAAGAAGGATAACGAGCAAACGAAATAAAATGAAAGAAATTTTTTGAATTTCAATGAAATTAATCTTTGAACTTTAAAAAAAGAGAGATTACAAAATTATAAGATTTATAAAAATAAATATAAAAATAATTATTAAATAAATGTTGAAGTATAAATAACGATATAATGATATTTTGCAATGAAAACTTAGAATACTAATTAATGTTGCAATTCCGATTTGTTTATCTATAATAATTTATAAGAAATTTTTACGTTTCTAACTTATAATAATATTATAATAATATATTAATAAGTACAATATGTGTCTATAGGTGCGTGTGTGAGATAATTATTAAAATGTGATTACAGCATTTTATTTATCGTGTATAGGTACAAAGATTTAAGAGAGAGACTATAATATGAACTAATTTAAAATCAGAAAATTATTTGATTTATTATTAAGGCAATTTAACATGACAACCATGGATGCCTGAAAAAAATCAATTCAACAATGCAGATATTTTTTCTTGCATGCTCTTGCCCCTTTTCTGTCCTCGATGCTTCCTGTCGGAAATTAACGAGGGGACAATAACGAATCACTGTCTTCCTTTTGCCACGTGCGGTTTTGAAATGAGCCAAGCATATGATTAATCTGTTGCTATTGAATTGTTATTTTTATCACACTAGAAACTAATTTACATCTACGTAATTTTGTAGCTATGAGTTATTGAAGAACTAGGGAAATTTAATTATCAGTTTTCAGGTAGATAAAAAGCTATTATTTATTTTAAGTTTATGTGTTATTGAGAAATTTTAATATTTAAATATTCAAAAAATATATATTAATCAAAACATTACAAAAAGTAAGTAATGAAACTTCCGCTTGGAGAAGAATCTATTTATAATTTATGGTTTTGTATATACATACATACATACATATATACATACATATATACATACATATATACATATATATATATATATATATATATATAGTTTTATTCATATTTATGATTTTATATATAAAATTTATTTTATATATAATTTATTTTATATATAAAAAAATCTGTATATATAAATTAATAAAAAACTAGGAAGTCTAACATTTATGCATGTGCGCGCTGATATACAGAATTATTTCTAAATACAACGGCTGCTAAAAGGGGAACATAAATATGGGACGAGGAGTGTCGCCAGCGGATGTGCAAGTGGCAGCACGGCATAGTTTTAAACGAAACAATGAGAACTAGCGACATGGTCAGTTGCAATCGAGCTAGGAGTGGACTCGCTCGTCTATGATCAATTATTATCATTTAGAAGCTACGCCTGACAAAACTCGGCTAAGATTGCGAATGTGCTTGAAATTTACAATGCGGAAAAGAAGCGAAGAAGAAGAATAGGAAACCGACAATTTTTTAGATAAAGATCTGATTAATGTGCACTGTGTTTAATTAGCGTAACGAACGAGTAATATATACTTGTAAGCATATGAAATAATAATACGATTTTGTTTTGTTGAAGAGAAATATACGTAAGAAATATGACGTAGGTCATCGTTTCAATTAAAAATATTACGCCGATTAAGAGAGAACGGAAGATATATTTTGTATTTAAAGTAATTGTAAAATTATCATCTATTAAAATGATAATAAAGATCATTAATTTGCTTACAAAAATTGGAATAAGAAATAATTAAAATATTAAATTAAAATGTTAAATTGTTTTCATAAAACTTCCGAAATAAGATAGTTTAAATTTCTAAATCCTAGAATCTTAATTTTTATATTTCCATCACTGTGAATTTTTTTCGATATCGCGAAACACAATCTAACCTATCGATAAAAAAATGGGAAAATTCTTGCATTTATCGAGCGATTACATTCCTCATGGATTTTATTATATTCTGTATACTCTATCATATTCCATATAATTATTTTATAGTATTTAAAAATTGCTTTAATTGGATTGATTTTAGCTTCGCTCGAGTACAGAAGATTTATTCTGCGATCTAATCAGTTAATTATCAAGGAGAATAATACACATTCCTTTCTTGTTTCAATCAACTCACATTCCTTTCTTTTCAATCGAGTCAGCTCAATACTTAGAAGTACAGTAAAGTCTCAATAATTCCAAGTTTTGTAAAGTAAGTTTAAAGAGTTTAACTTACAATCAGAAAGAGTTAAAAGAAAAATTATTGATAGTTTGTTTAAAGTAAAGTAATTTTTTTCTTTTTCTTCTTATTCGAATGATGCAAGCATACAATCCAAGATAAGCGTGTATCGAGTTTAATTTTATATTATATTATTTTTTTATATTTAATCTACTATTTTCTACGTTTACATTATTTTTCATCTTTAATCTATTATTTTCTACGTTTCATGTAATCCGAGTTTATGATAATGCTGATTAATTATGATTCTATTCAACTATTGCGGTTTTATTATCTCTATTATCGTAAGTCATTTGACAATCGATAACGTGTCAATCGAAGGTGATGGAGATACAAAAACTAAGTGTTTTTTATAAAAATTATGCCAGCAGCAGACCGAGACCTCAGTAATTAGAGCCGCGCGTGTGCGCCATACTTTTATCACCGCATCGGAGTTTCTTAACTTCATTAATTGCTGCAACCTCATTGCAACAATTTGATGCTCCGCTCTAGAGATCATTATAAGTTAGGTGGCGAGACGCACTTACCGTTCGCACTTGCGTATATCTACGCTCGCGATATGCGCAGTGCACGTTGCACGAGCGCATGTACATAGCCGCAGCAATTACTTAAGGCCCGTGCGATGTAAGACGTTCACGTAACTTGGCCAGCGAAACTTTACCGGTTACTGTCTTAGTCTCATCCATTAGTAGTACGATCCGACCTGCAACGCGGTTGCGGTTACGTGTCTTGCTTTAACGCTTTAGCGTCTCCACGCGACCAAGTTTTTATCAATATTGTACAAAGTTTGCTAGTGACAGGAGACGGTATACCGGCTATTAATTCGTGAATACTTAAAGAAAATTGATCAAATAATAGAGAGGGAAGAAGGCTACATTTATGCGTTTTACAATAAACTTCTTCTCTCGAATATGTCGAATAATTTTCTTTTAAATTGTCGAAGTTATTTGGGATTATTTAATGTAATATTTTTTTCGTTGAAAAAATTTATTTTTTATACGAATTTTTTTAATAATCTCAGTATTTAACATTAATTGTATTTAGCATTACAATTTAATATTATATAGCTTTAATATAATATGCTTTAAATATAGATTATTATAAAATTTAAAATCAATTACGCTTAAAGTCGAGAATAATGGATAATTGGAAATCATATAAACATACAATTGCTATTATATTTTTCTAATATTATAAATACACACACACACACACACACACACACACACACACACACACACACACACACACACACACACACACACACACACACATATATATATATTATATATTATTATATTATATATTATATATATATATATATATATATGTACTCTTAACATGATGAATTATTAGCCATTAGCGTTCTTATTGAAATAAGAATATTTTATTAGCAATTATCTGCATATCAATATGTTGAAGTTTGCTAACTGCGTCAAATCAATTTCCTTTCTACATTGTTCCTTATGATGGCATTTAATATGAAAAGTCGATTTGCATTTTCCATTGTGGAAGAAACATTATCGCATTAATTTAAACATGCCAATGTTAACAATGAGTGGCCGGAAAGAATGATCAATATTGGGGGAGAGAAATATCTTCGGGAATCACTTCCGAAGATCTTTGAGCATTGAGCCATAATTAATTGGGCTCGGCGCTGTAAATTGCCGAATTAATGGCGAAATTAAAAAGGAAGACGAATGAGGGGGAGCGACTTCTTGCAGTCTCGAGGTATCTTACATTGATTCCGCAATTAGCTATCGATTCGTCTGATAGACGAAGACAGGAGTCAAATCGAGAAAGTCGACTCCCTTGCCTCCGAGTCATCTCGATATACGCCTCCTTCATCTTCTTTCTTTCTCTCTCTTTATCGGCTGCTCTCTTTTCCTTTTAGACTCACAATTAGGTTAATTAACTCAATTATCGTTCTCTTTCTCCCTTGTTTCAGGTGCGCACCTTGTTCGTGAGCGGCTTGCCGATGGACACCAAGCCGAGGGAGCTCTATCTACTCTTCAGAGCGTACGAGGTGAGTCTCTAAGAATTTGCTCTCTTTCTCTATTCGTTTTATTTTATATATAGAAACATTACTGTGCGATGTTGAGATCAAAGAGTAAAGCGTGAAAGGATTCAAGATTTTAGGAACTAGATATTCTCTGATGTTGATGCGCGAAGACCTAATCGTAAATGCAAATGATATTGACCTGGATCTAAAGTTCAGATTAATATTTATCGGGACCGTATAATATATGAAAAATAATACCGTCGAAAATGGAGATCAAAAATTCGAGACTTTTGCGAATTGAAAGAAATTTGTGAAAAGCATGAATTACATAACTCTTAGGATGTTTCGATTTTAAAAATTTAAACGTGTTAGTTTTTTTATGTCTTGATGCTTTAAATTACTTTACGGTATTATACTACTAATGAAAATATTATTATTATTAATTAATTTTACAATTAAATTATTTAATAACAATTATATATTTTATAATTAATTTGATTCTATCTTACTTATCATAGATTCATATAGATTTGAATATTCGAAGAGCTCTAGAAACACATGTTATATAATTGATTATATATTATTATATATAATCGTATTGACGTTTTTTTCCAAGAAAATATGGGATTTGAGAAATGTCTTGTTTTTATCATTTTCGCATTAATTACTTCCGTATTTCGTGCCTGACTCTTCGCATGTCGCACTTAATTCGTTATGTTGAGGTTCAATAAGCTCATCTACATTCTATCATTTTCGCGGCATCGCGCGAAACGCAATGTTATGACTGAAGCATTCGAACTGTATTCACAAGGGGAATATTCCCCTTATGAATCATGCTCGTCTACGCCGACCGCCCGTCGCGAGAGAGACGGTACTTCTCTATAACGTCATATTTGCACGGCTTGGTATCCTAGGTTAGTTTGTCTAGGGGGTTAATTATGTCGGTGCCAATTACGAGTTTGCGTTTCCAACTCCATCAGTAGAGGCGAAAAATCGATAGTGATCAGATCTGACGATAGTCTTTGTGTTCCACAATTTAACTATAAAAACGCTCATTATTTTTCATGATAATTTTCTCATTCATATTGTGATTTTCTGAATTCAAAAGCGTAAATAAATAAAAAAAAAAGTTATTTCAAACAAACAAAAATATTAAGAATTATATAAAAAATAAAATTAATCACATCCAATTGCTAACCTAATTGTTAAATCTCAATACTCTTTATCTATTTATTTATTTTATTATCTTGAAATTTTTATTATCATAATAAATGAAATGATTGATATCATAATAAGTGAAGTGATTTTTGTAATGAATCTGCCGAAATTTGTCGAAGACTTTGCTATAAATTTAATACGATTTAGTTTAAATACGATTTGTATATGTCTAGACCGAAATTCAATCACGGTTTAAGCTTACAGCGGTTAGAGAAGAAAGAAACCATGGTCATTTATAGCAGTGAAAGCAAAGACAACGGGAAAAAACGGGGAAATTGTTCTCGCTCCATTTGGAAATCTCCCTCGAAAGTTAAATCCGGGAGATTCTCTCGAGCGTGTCGTTATTCGCCGGCGAAAAAGACGGCGCAATGCGGCGCGTTTTTTTGCACTCCTTTTACTTCATCCTTGTTTTGTATATTCATGATATCATCGTGAGTAGTTTGTTCAAAGGGATTAGGATTAGTCGTATGCATATGTTTATATTTTTGTCGGTACTGCGAGCTCCAATGTGAACGAAGTATATATAGAGACGTCCGAGCATCTTCTTTTTTACGTAACAATCTCTCAAGGCACTTTAAATAATTATTTTACACAGCGAAGTGTATAATGTTGAAGAGGCTTTTATTAAATTGGAATTATCTTAGTGTTCATACATATGCGTGTTCATACATATCATATAAAATTACATGCATATACTTGTATTAAATTACAACACAGTTTAATAAATTAATAATAATTTTGAGACACAAATACAATAACATAGATACTATGTGAAAATTGATAAAACTAAATAAAAATAAAATTACTAATGCAATCACATAATGAACATCACATTGTGATATAACGTCGTATATGTATATTATTATGCTAATTGATCTCACTCTAAATATTGTTGTTTTAAATTTTAAATTGATTTTTATTAGTTCTATAAATCTTTTAATGAATTTACAGATAAAGTTTTTTTATCGTAAATTTTATATTGATACTTTTTAGTATTTTCTCAAGTTTAATTACCTTCGTTAAAGTTCTGTTAAAATCTAAATTTACTTAAAATTAAATGAAAAATTTTATTATTTGCATTTATCCAGAAACTTAATGTTATATTTTTTGTTTAGTCATTTATAATAATCATGCGCTTTCTGAATAATTTTAATAAATAAAATTTTAGATGCAACTTTTGATTGATGTATTCTGTTTATAATACATCAGAAAATAATAATATTTATTTATATATAATTTCTTATGCGATTACGAAATATTATTTCCATTCATTTGCTTCTATACTCTTATGATGATATAACTAGAACTCTTCATTTTACAAACAAACAAGAAATTATTGCATATATACATGATAATAATGCAATAAAGAAAGACATTATTAAAACAAGAAATCAAAATTGGATTACGATGTACAGATTATGAATGCGGAAAGCCGCGCGTTTTCTCATACAATGTTCATCGGCGACGGTGTAGAGATATATTGATGGCGGTTGTCTTATGTACATAAATTATCACGACTTCTCGTATCAAGAGAGAACGCAATTTCTTGGCATCAATATGCCAACACATAACTGGCGATGAGGGACAATAAACCTTGAGAGGTGCGAGCGCGTTATTTTCGCTCGCGAATTTCTTGATTCACGCGCGAAGAGTCTTGTCGCATGAATCTGGATATTAATCGTCTTTGAAATATCGTAACATTAAACATGGTGCATAATATGTCGCGCGACCCGTTTCCCACGCGAATTTATGATGAATTTTCAGCACGCAGGAAGAAGAACCGAACAGATTAGTCGCTCGTCGCTATAACGAAACTTTCAGAGGCGCGCAGAGAATTTGCACATTTCATCGAGCGAGCACAACATATGAACGGTGAAAGCTCGATTATACCCCCCGGAGGACCAGGTTTTTAATGACTGCAATATTTCATAGTTAAGGGAAGTTAATTAATAATGTGTCAGGCGCACGCGCCGAAAGCGTCAAAAATGTTGAAAATAAATACCTAGGAAATATTACATCTTTTGGTTAAATTTAAGATATATGTTTAGAAATGAAATGACAATTAATAATAAAATTTTTAGCATTACATATATTAATATATATATGTTTTTAATGAAAATTGCATAAAAACAATTGATTGATTCAATAATTTGATCTAAAAACAAATTTCGCATTCCTGGATAATTAAGATTTTATATACATATATGTGCCATATTGAATTTTAAAGTGTTTGAGATGTTTGTCTCAGTTGATATTAAAAATTAAGGAGTGATATATTTTATAATTAGGAAAGATTGATGCGAGATTAAGATGATAGTGATTGCCAAGAATGTTGTAACAGATATCTGAGAAAATCTGCATACCAATTTATGCATCTAATCTAATGCGAAATGTGTCACGCAAAATAAAAATTAATCATTAATTTCTCTGTGAATTATTAATGAAAAATTACACGAAGATAATCGATCCAATTAAATATTCAAAGTTCTGCAATTAATAAATGTTATATATAACACATTTTCTTATAAACTTTAATTAATTAAAATTCATAAATTCATAAATTTATTTTACCAGAAAACAATTTTTATAGAAAACAATTTTTTTTTACATTATATTTTTAAATAATATTTTATTTAATATTTAAACGATGTAGAAATTCAATTGAATCCAAACAAAAGATATACAATTTAGATCATTTCTATATTTGACTATAATTCATTAGTAAGTTATGATACTTCTATAAATTGCGAAAATAGTAAAGTACTTTTTGCAGTCTGCTCGATTCAACTTTAAACTCGAAAAACATTTTACGGTATGCCGAATAGGCAATTCGAGACTTACGGCATTCTCTAATTGCAGCTTCGTTAATTAGCACTTCTATCATGATCGCGCGATTATTAACAGTTTGCTACTCTGGTAATGAGCACCGAGTTACAACGCTCGCATATAATCGAGTATTCATCTCATACATCATTATCATAAAAATTAAGGAAATATTTTCACTGTAAGGATTTTTTATCTTTTGCGATAGTATGAAGCAACATAGTTACGATAACGCAATAATGAGACTTATTTAGCTCACGGTAAATTAAAACGCTCTTATGTATGATTAATAATTGACTTTTCTCAACGCGAAATGGAATAAGATACATTTGCAATGGGTCGCTTAATAATTTAAGTGATAGTCGAGAAATTCGCTGATATCTTAGAATTTGTGTCAAATATTTAAAATATGTGAATGTGTCGTGCTCCACTTTCCACTTTTCGATGCTTTGCTATTTTTAATGGTCTTCGTAAATTCTGTCGTTAATGGATTCTCGATGAGATTTTGACCTAGTCTTCATGTGCGCACTATATTTTCCAAAATAGAAAATGCATTTCTCTTGTACCTAGTTATTTATAAGTATTAGAGAGAAATAATGTTTTACAAGATCAAAAAAATGTTAGATTTTAAAGATTACAGTAATAGATACTATTTCCATAAATAAACTTAAATTGTGTCGATGCTGACGATCAATTTTGCCATATTTGTGTGAGCATATTTAAAAAGAATAAGAAAAAAGATTTTAGATTTATAGTAAATTTTACTACCCAGCGAATTGCTTTTATAATGTCATTTGTTTTGATTATTTACGACATTTTACGCGTGTTTAACGCCAGACAATATTTGCACCTGTTTACATACATATATGGTATAATGATTTAAAACTTAAACTAAAAATAACAATCATCTTGCTCAATTTTCCAAATATGTATAACAATCCAACGCTCGCGCGTCGAATTTTCGCGCTTGACATTGTATATGTGCGTGAAATCGATTTCACGTTTGTTAGAAACCCAATTTCGTTTGTGGAAGATAAGAATAGGCATGACGATGTAACGCATGAAATATGGATTTGTGATTAATGGCATGATAATTACTACAGAAATGTACATCACACGTTATATCGTGTCATCGAATTTAAATTCATGATAAAATGAGAACGAGATATTGGAGTTACAATGCGAAAATTTCAGAAAAGTTGATTTTCTAGAAATCGTTAATAAAAATAAAAAAAGCAGTTCTTTTTTCAAATTTACTTGTATCAAACGGGCTATTTTTTTTTAATTTTATCAAATTTCTCAAAAAAACACAATCAATATTTGTATTATATTTTATCATTTAAAGATATAAAAGCAAAGCATATATAATTTGTATTTTTTAGTTTACAGTATAAGCGAAAAATAAATATGTACGCTTTGCTTTTATCTGTAAATTTTTAATATAAATTTAAACATGAGTTTTTTTATTGAATATAACTCTTTTAAATATAACTTAATTAAATATAAAATTTATTTAAACACATTCATATATAAACAATTCATGTCACAAATCTAAAATTTATATTTTTTAAAGTTTAATAAATTTTTATTTTATCATATTACAATTTTACCATGTATTTTACCATGTGTTTTAATATAAATACATACATAAATCTTAATAATATTTTTTGTGTTTCAGGGGTATGAAGGGTCGCTACTAAAAGTCACGAGTAAAAATGGAAAAACAGCATCGGTAAGTTGTTATCGTTTAATCAACGAATTATTTACGATTCGCTATTATTACATCTTCCATATGTATTATATGTGTTTTTTTAATATCTACTCTGAAAAGCTCAGTAGTTTTTACATAAATAAAATCTTTCTTTATATCTAGATTCGCGTGTAAAGTAATTCGATATACACTATCGATATACACTATTTTTTCATGCGTTTGAGAAGACGGAAAGATAAAATTGGATCTCGGCTTTTCTTGAGCGAATTTCTACGAAATGTACATTTCGAGAAAATTCCAAATCAATTACGTGTAGTGGTGAAACTGGCGAAAACTCTTTCTCTCTTTCTTTTTTTCTCTTTCTCTCTTTCCTTCTCTTTTTCTCTAGCACAAATATTCTCAAGAGAAAAACGAATGGGAAAAGTTGGTCAAACCGCAAGTTTTGATCGGATTTTCAGGATACGGAAATTTTACGTGATTTCATACAATGCTATTCATATCTGTCGATTCTTTATCGACTTCCTTATATTAACAATAAGATTGTATGCAATACATTAAATGCCACTTATGTACATAATAATGGCATATTTTTCCACAAGCTGATTGAATTAGAATTTATAGAAAGTTTACATTTATAAGAATAATAATTTACAAACATTTGTAACTATATTATTAAAAAAAAGCTAAATTATTAATTTTCTATGTATAAGAGATAATTATGACAAATATATTTCAATTCTTTTTTGTGCCATATTACATAAATTTTGGACTCTTGTGAATTAAAATTGCATTTTGAAATATGTCACAATGATTACTTAAAATAGTGGTTGATTATGTGAAACTTTTTTTTATATATATTCAAAGCGCGCTCATTGATTATGTGCGTCACGAAGTACTAAAAAATACTTAATCAGAAAGAAATACATCAAATTTCATCATGCGGCAATGCCATCGCGCGCGTTCTATTCTATCCAATATAATCCCCCGAGATAACATTAATTTATGCGACGACGTTAGTACGGTACACGCGAGAGTATAGTGACGCCGTAAAATCCGTAATCCATAAACCACATTTTAACATTTTTTTCTGATATTCACTTTTTTATATAGTCTTTACTTGCATTTCGCGCGCACAATACATGCAACGACTTTTTAAAATAAAACCGTACGATTATATCAACCGCAAAAGGATCACATTTCATCCGAAAAATGTTGAATAATGAAAGCAAAAAAAAAATTATACGGGATTACTACACATGGCAAAACTTTGAGTTCCCTTACCGTTCTTTGATTATGTTCTTCATAGTACAAATGTGATAAAAATTACTTCATAGTACGAATGTGTTAAAAATTATGATATCTTTGAATATATATAAATTTAGATTTATTTTATAATTTGTGAGTTACAAGATAAGGTAAATTTAAAGATCTGGAAATTCTCGGACAATTATAGATTTTTTGAGTTATCAATCTTGAAAGTTATGAATTCCCATAGCACTATAGAACTTGAAAAATATATTTTATATATATATCAACCTTTAATTTTATAAAAATATTTCTTTTAAATATATCATGATCTCTGATTCTCGAATTATATTCTCGGACATATCTCAATTTTTTTTCGTCTTTAAATATATTATATAAATCTAAATCTTAATTTAATAATTTATCAATTCTTGAACAAAATATATAAAGATTTCAAAATATTCGAAAGATAATTAATTATTTAAAAAAAATCGATTTAGATTTTTAAAACATATATATTATTTAATATATTATTCTTTATATTCATAAAAAAATTCAAATTCTGTCTTTTTAAAGTCAAAGTTTGAAAAATTACGAGCTCTGTTTCGTTTCTGTAAACTCCATCTAAGTTCATTATTGATTATTAAGATGATTTGTAGAATATTACATGAAAAAAATGTAGTTAATAACATGTTTTCGTTCCTACACGCGGTTTGACCTCGTAACTAGCGCGGAACACAAGCAGTGGCTTGTAATGGCAGTAGTGTGATGTAATTAGATATAATATGAGCAGAATGCGAATAAAACAGGCGAAAGAGGTGTAGTCGAGAGGCATGATTTCCGTGTGAATAGCGCTTAAACCTCCTTGGCCACTGGCACGGTTGGGTACGACTGACTGTACGAATCGATACCGGGTCAGGCCAACCTTTCTGCTATTTGTTTCCTTCGGTCATCGTTGCGCCGAGAAAAGCAGGAAGGAGGAGCAGTTTCCCTCAAAAAACAGCAATGTGATGAAAAGTTTTTCAAATGTTGTTAGAAGCTTTTGTTGTCTCGCATTCTTCTATTATCTAGCGCAATGTGCCATTGCAGAGTCCGTACAAAGCGCTTTGTAGCTCGTGATGATGATTTATCTCTGCGCGTTGGGGTCTTCTATAAGTTAAAATTTATCTTTTCTAGATTCAATTGATATTGCAGTTTTCTCGTTTTCACGCAATAACTCATTTCGATTTCAACTTACAATTAATAGGATTAAATCGATCGTGTGATGAAAAAAAAGTACAGCTTTCAAATAAAAATTTCACATCTGTTATTGATTGATTTGAAACAGTTTAAATTATAGATCGTGCAGTTATTTTTTTAAGTTTTGATTTTAATTTATTTGTGACGATTGAATAAGTGATATCAAGTATATTGAACAAGTAATATATTTATTTGTCTTTAAAAAAAACTTTTATTTCTCGTTATATCCATTTAAATCAATTTAAAGCCAACGATAATTTTTGAACGGTGAAATTAATATAATTATCATTTCCTTAAAAATTTTATTAACGATAATCTTATAGTAATGAATCATTAATTTCATTATATTTAAGAACATATTTAAAACTTATCATATTATATGAGTCCCTCTGACCGATATCAAGCATATCGATTTTACTTCTATTTTAGTTCTATTTCATCACGTTTGAATCAATGACTTTTCTGTAAGGGAAAAAACGCTCTTTCAAAATGAATCAAAGTATATTAAATTTCGGAGCACACGTCGACGTAGCTTTAAACACATGACAACCTTTTCTCTAAACAACGAGCGACGTTATAAAATCCGCGACGTTGGCGTTATCATAAATTCCCAAGCCTTTCGATTATACGTGACAGTGTTGTACTTTGTGTGTGCAAGGTAGTGCCTCTATATCTACTTCTATCTGGGGTTACGTGCATAATTGCATGCACATTTACATGGCCGTGGCGCATATGGGCGCGAGTTGTCGCCGCGATGACGGCGGTGACGGCGACGCCACAAAGAACTCTGGCGTTCCAGAAGAAAAGCCGATACTAAAGCGTTGCACTATCGCGGTCCGTATATCAAGAGTGTATTGGTGTGCAACAACAAAAAAAAAAGAAAAAGAATGAAAATACTGGAGGAATCGATCGTCTCTGTCGGGCGTTTTGCACGCATGACCATTAACCTACATCACATCACGATGCATGTATTGATAAAAAACCGCTCGACGCGGCAAAACGATTACGTATTACGTTTGGGTATTCCGTGCTCCGATAAGAATAATTCCGTGAATTCGCGTAATGCACGCTAGTGAGGCAGGTCACACGCTTACACGTTGCAGCGTGGTTATATCTAATATTCGAATCGATAGAAACGGATTGCATTTGCCGTGGAATAAAAACGGGTCGGCGCAGTGCATACATTTGCGAGAACTGTGAACGTCTATTATATCTAGGTGAAAGTGCGGTAGATTTGTTTTTTTTGTTCGTGCTTTTAGCTGCGATAGCAATTCTAGCTTAGAATCTACGTGAATTATCAGATGAAACTATTATGACATTTAATGCGAATAATCAATGAGTCCTCTAATATTAAAATCTATAATCTCGTTCAGTAGATCGTTACACGTTATTTTCCATCCTGTTGCAAAACTAAAAATGTTTTTAAAAGAATAATATTTTATTTCTCTCATATATTTAGCAATATATTACATTTAATAAACTAATACTAAGCTATTAAAATTATGTTATTACCAATTATGGTTGATATTACATTAAGTTCAGAGTTAAAAAATATAATAAACAATTATTAATAAAAAATATAATAAACAATTATTATATTTCTCTCATATATTTAGCAATATATTACATTTAATAAACTAATACTAAGCTATTAAAATTATGTTATTACCAATTATGGTTGATATTATATTAAGTTCAGAGCTAAAAAATATAATAAACAATTATTAATAAAAAATATAATAAACAATTATTAATAAAAAATACAATAAAGAATTATTAATAGAAGTTTCTATCTAGATAGTTAAACACCATGTACATTGTGCGGCATGTATCTGTTTTTCGTTTTCGAAATCGAGCGCACTCGATCGAGGTGAGATCCAATTTTATTCTTTCGGATGCATGAATATTCGAGGGACGCGGCGTGGAAATAAACGGCAGCGAGTAACGAATCCTCGCGTTAACGATCGGGCATTTCTGTCTCTCGCATCGTAGAATCGACACCTTCGATTTCACCCGTTGCAATCACGCGATGCATTATGAAGCGCAATAGGTTCACCTTGATGGCCGATCGTTAGTACGATTGATCCGTGCGTTTCTCAGGATGCCGTCCTCCATTGCTCCGTTAATTCCGTATAAACCGATGAAATCGATGCCGTTTACTGAATAAATTAGCGAATGCGCGCGCGCAGATAAAAGGACGAATGCTTATACTATGAGAAAGATGCGATATGCAAATGCGAGCACGAGCAAGAGACAAAGGATGCACGATAAAGGCTCAACGAGATCTTTTAAATGATCAGCTGCCAAAATATTTCTTTTATGACTGCGACATTATGCCGAAGACATTATTTTTACATATACTTGTAAGAAACTATAAATATATATAAAATTAAATTAAATTAAGTTAATTAAAATTAAATATATATAAAATTAGAGTTTAACACATTTATATAATTTCACATTTCATTATCAATGAATTCATTATATGATATCTATTCCTATGTTAATTTGCAAGTAACGTACGAATAGCTACCTTATTTACAGTAGAAGCAAAAATTTAAAGATGCAGAATAAAGATATTCTTGCAAATTAAGTTTTAGAGGTGCAAACAAGCAACAAAACTTCTTCATCTAACTTCAAGTGGATTTTAACAGAATTTTAACTACAGCCTTATCAAGTTAATATTAAAAGTTAAATATTATAAGTCAAAAAGTTGCAGTAAAAAATTACCTTTATTAATATCCTTTCATAAACCTTTGCTTCAGAATTAAATGAGAATTTGTCTTCATGCAGTAGTTGCGAATTATTCTGTCGCGTAGTATTTATTAATCTCATATAGCATGTATTATGAATAATGCGATAAATGTTCCCAAATGGGTACAATGATATGAACAGGTCGAGAAATATGTCGACGATTTTAAGCTCGTTCGTTGGCGAACTAACATTAAGCGCTTGCATAATAAACACCCGTCAAGAGAGAAAGAGGAAAAAGAGCGACAGAGAGAAAGAGAGAGAGAGAGAGAGAGATGCTATTCGTGGATGTGATGAATAAAGTGCTTCTTGTTATGTTCTCTTTTTTCGTTTCAGCCGGTGGGATTCGTGACTTTTCACACGAGGGCAGGCGCGGAGGCGGCGAAGCAGGATTTGCAGGTAATAGCCCTTTTCTCGCAGGCATCCGCGAGGCGAAGCAGGTGGGGAAAAGGTGGTAGAGTCTCGTACAGGAATCTTAGGATTGATGCGCGGTTGATATAGTATACATACGCAAAGACATTCATTTACGTACAGATTATGCCCGGCATTTCGTTTTTTTTTTAATTTTTTTATTTTTTTTTATTATTTTTTTTATTTTTTTACGAATCCACCCTGCCTTAGACTCTCCAGCTGGCACGGGTTAATGCTGTCTTTAGCTCTTATGTCTATTAGTTATATCTATTTATTACACACTCTCTCTATCTGACTACTGTTTATCTCTCCTTCTATATCTATCTATCTATGTAGTTTTTCTATCTTTCTAATTTTTTCTCATTGGGACCAAATAGTATGTACTACCTTTTGTCTACCTGTATGCGAATCAAGACGTATCGTAATAACGCTGCACCGTGTGGCATTTTTTTATCGATATATATACGTACATGCATACATACACACACACACACACACACACACACACACACACACACACACACACACACACACACACACACACACACACATATATATATATATATATATATACACATATAATGTTGTTTGCTGAGACAAATGTATCACCTAATTACATATACATATATTTAATTATATATATTATATATATTAAGTTAGCTTATGGTCAAAAATGATTATTTGTATAGATTATAATGAAATATGATAATAAAAGAATAGTATATGTGATATTACTAATAAATCACTTTAAAAATTTCAAAAAAATAATTATTAATTTAGAAATATGTTTAGAGAATTTTTATTTTTAAATTTTAGATCTTTTTAATCAAAATCTTTATATATGTATATTTTTGTATACTTCTTTAAAATTTAAAAAAATTCCGAGATTTAAAAGATTTCTTAAGTTTTAATTGTATATTTTATGTACAATGCTTTTTTATATTGATTGAAATATGAGTATATTTATATATATATGTATCTATATAAATACACATACGTGTATATGTATACGTACCTGTAAATATATATATACATATATATATATATATGTGTGTGTGTGTGTGTGTGAGGTGATCATCTTTGGTTCGAAAATATTTCTATAGTTTGTGTGTGTTACGCGATATATTTTGAAATGTATGTACATCAAGCGCAAAGTAACTTACGTTGTGTCGATCGGATCGAATTTTCTGGTGTAGCCATTAAGTTGGTCACCCCATGCAGCTCTACCATACCGTTGCAACTGACCTCACGCAATCTGCAATGTTACATAACCCGAGTATGGCAACGGTATATCGCTATACGTACAAATGTACGTATCGCGTAGAAAAACATCCTTTTGTCGGATGGACACATTCGCTGGAAACACTGTAGTATGGATTAACGAGCGACTCACCTTATGAATACACATACTAGAAAAGAACACATATACACACGTACACATAGATACACATGTACACGAATATACATGTACACGCCCTTGTGCTAATTTCCCTTCCATCCAGCGTATGATCCTATACTATTATTATATCTACATCACTTTCGTCACTAGCCATCAATAATTTGACCAGTTTTTCATTTAATTTCGCAGGCATGGAACGTATATTGTGAGTCTAAATATCACATTTAACATAGTTTTTTTGGTCTTCTAATCTTGTTGTCTGTATATTAGTAAAAACATCTTTTATATGCACGAGAAATTTATATTTATCAAAAACTTATCTAAAACTTTTTAAATCTTTTTAAAGGATAAAATATTTTTATATATATTTAAATTTCTTTAGTTAAGTGGCAAAAAATATTAAACGGAACAGAGGAAGATGTTGTTATTCTAATAAAATTAATAAGATTTAATAAGATTTTTAAACAGATTACATAACACAATCTGTAACGAGTAAATTTGCACGTTCGCAAATTTATAGGATTAGTGTTAACAATTTACATCACTGTTTTATTAATATATCTTTATATGTCTTTGTAAAGATTTATAAATATTTAATAAATAATATTAATTAATATTAATTATTATTTTATAATAAATAATATTAAATAAGTAACTAATAAGTATAATTTTTCTATTATTTTACAAAAATTACAAATTGGAAAAATAATAGCATATAAATTTATCTGCAGTTTTATACTTGTTATTTGTCTAGTTTGAAAAAACTAGAAAGAAGCGAATTATGTATTTTGATTGAATATCCACTGATCGCGATGACACGATCATGAAATATCGATTAGGACGTATTTTCGAATTTAAACATTAATCTATCCCACTTTCGCGTAAAATTCACGGCAAAATGGACGATGTCACCAAACATATCGAAAGAAAATAGACCATCGTAGAGAAGACAGGAATAGCATCATTGGAGTAGAATAGCGTGAGCTATCAATATTTCTATTAACTTTGTTATGTATTAAATGACCGTAGAATTGCAGAAATTTGAACGAAAATTATTACTTTTAAAATAAATTTAAACTTTTAAAATAAAACTGATAAAGTGGGATAAAGTTTCTGTAATATATAAATAACAGTTTCTGTAATATGAATTTGTAATATATTAATTGTGAAAGTAGTAAACTTTTGTATTATGGCATAAACACGTAATTTTCACGCAATAGACCACTTTTGATAAGTTATTTACAGAATACACATTTTGCTTTTTAATTAAAAGATCGCTTTTAAAATATCGCAGAAGGAAGTAAAGTTGTTTTTAGAAAGAAACATGCAAAATCTATGATAAACATAATTTTATTTTATATAAAAAATTAACTGGACACGACTAGTGACGAAAAAAAGGCCTTCACTCTCTTCGCTCTCTTCTTTTATTATTTTTTTCTCTGTCTTATCTTTTTGCCTTACTACACTACCACCATCCATCCACGTGTGTGCTCCCGATTTACTAATTTAGGGAATCTATTTGCAGCAGGGGGTTAGATTCGATCCTGATATGCCACAAACCATACGTTTGGAATTTGCAAAAAGTAACACAAAGGTTAGCAAACCCAAGCAACCAGCCGCTGCAGCAGCCACCTCGCACCCCGCTCTGATGCACCCTTTAACGGGACGTAAGTATGCACCGCCACTCGTTCACTCGCTGGATACGTCTCACTTACTATTTCTCACCCACTGCACCGACTACAAAGTGTCCCACCTCCTGTTGTCGGCTCTTTTTTTCAAAAGAAATTTTTTTTTTACATAAATACCCTCCCACACCCCTCTCCCCGTCCGCGACTACGGGATCTGTGAGATCTCGTTGTCGAGAATTGTACGACAATCGATTGAAGTACGGAGGGGTTTCTCGTGGCAAACCTCTGCATTTAACATCGACTTTACAACGTGTAAGATGTACACACTATATATGTACAAAGCGGCATGCGGTTAGACAATGGTTCTTATATAGCGCAAATTATCACGCTCATTAACCGTGACGATAATAATATCTGCGTTGAGTATAGACGATCCCTGATTTCTGTAGTGAATATTCATTGCGCGAATCCGCAACTCGTCTAAAGTTAACACGCTGTTATTTTCTCAGATAACATTAGAAACCTTTGTTCTCTTGTAATTGTAACTCATTTGTTTATTTACTTACCTACTTCTCTTCATTCGTAATTATTTCAATTTTAAGTTGTTAAATTGATTCTTTTTGACTTCGCAGTTTAACAATTCTAAAGTTGTTAAATTTTAAAAATTATTTATTGAATATTTTATTGTTTATTGGATTTTTTATATACTTATAATATGTTTTGGAAAAACAGTTACTATATATATATATATATATATAGTAACTATATATATATATATGTTACTATATATATATATGTAGTAACTGTTTTTCCAAAACATATTATAAGTATATAAAAAATCCAATAAACAATAAAATATTCAATAAATAATTTTTAAAATTTAACAACTTTAGAATTGTTATATAGTAACTGTTACATATATATATATATATATACAGGGTGTCCCGCAACTACAGCTCAATATTTTAAAAGTAGATTCTCTGGCCAATTTCAAAACGATTTTTCCTCAGCGAAAATGTCGAGGCACTAATAGTTTTCGAGTTATAAATGATTGAAAATAAAGGGTTTTTCGCAAACTAAGCCTTATGGGAATAAAATATTAATAAAGTCACATTCTTTAGTTAATTTTAGGTAGAGTTTACTTTAATAGAATTTTAATTTAAGGCTTAGTTAGAAAGATACATCATGACAAAAATTAGGAATATGCAAAAAATAATGATCTTCGGCATTTTCGCTGAGGAAAAATCGTTTTTAAATTGGTCAGAGAATCTACCTTTAAAATATGGAGCGGTAGTTGCGGACACCCTGTACATATATATATATATATATATATATATATGTATATATATATATATAGTAACTGTTACACACACATATATATATATATATATATATATATATATCTGACAAATTGATATTTAATATATATTAATTTTTAATAAATTCTTAGATATTTCTCGTTTAAATATTAAAAAGTTCGGATAATTGGACCAAAATTAACTGTGTTTATAATTACTTGATTTAACTAGCAGCAAGCAGTACTTAAATGTCTAACAATAAGTATGTTAATCAGCTTTTCCTAATGTTCGAACGACGTATGTACACCTGCGTACTTCTATCGTTGTTGGGCATGCATTCTTTCAAACTATCCTGGGTATATATCTTGCGAATTGCACATTCCTGTGTGCATATTATTGATATTTAAAACTATACTTTTAATCATTTCCGCCCATGTGCATTACGCGGTGCAGATGGATGGAAAATATTATATTATATATTAATTAAAGCTACAATTATATATAATAATAGATGATATAAATTTATCCGTTGAGTCTGAATCAGGATCTTTGCGTTATGCATTTTGAAGTATTATTTATATATAAAAATATTGTACATATTAATTCATTCGGAAAAAAAATCTATCAAGTCAAACGATTGAAAATTATACGAAAAATAAAAAATGCAAACTTGTTTTTGCATTCTTATTCGTGCATAATACACTTAGACGATATTATTCTAAAAGCTTGTGATTGAAATTCATTTAATGGCAAGTATAATAATATGCAACTTATAGGGTATACAACTATACAAGATTGAGAAAAGTGAAAAATCCACAGTATGTTTTAAATAAAAACAAAAGAAAAATACGATCGTGAACGGGGGTGAATCGGGTAATATGTACATATATAAATTTTTTATCGATCGCGGGGAATAGTATAAAAAGAATAAAGTACGAATAAAGTTGAATAAATCTCAGAGATCTATATGTTTACGAACTGCGTGCGTGCGTGCGTTTTACGCGCCTAATAAATATGTATTTGTGTCACATTGCGGAAACAGACTTGCCGGATGGACGTAAAGCGCATCAGTTTTCAAAGAAACTACGGCTGCGATAAATCTTACTGTCGCACACGCGTCGTCTGATTTTTGTATCGTATATAAAAAATCGTCTTTATTTTTCTATAAAATTTGAACGCATCATTTTCGCCATTTATTATCAACATTAATGAGACAAACGGATTCGAGTGATATCAAATGATTATAATAGTCCATATAATAAAATTAAAAAATGAAAGAGATTTTATAAATATCTGTTACTTGCAGGTGTTAAAAACGTTTTCTCAAATAATATTTGTCGTAGATTATAAGATAACCACCTAAACACTTATATAGTCTGTGTGTTTCGAATTTTAGGTAGTAAGAAACAATTATTTAATCGATTAAAAATTAGTGGTACCAGCAGTACTATTAGCCTCGGCTGGGATTAGCTGCTAATTCTTAATATCGCGCAAATAGACCGTATCTAACATCGGGAAATTTCGCGGAATAATTTTGGTTTAGGTGGTAGCAATTTCGTACGATGACCTAATTTCGTCGCCCCGCACGCCAAGCCACGTCAATAAGACATAATCGAACTGCCAAACGTATCTTTGACGAGATACTTTCGTGAAGAAATTGGAAATAAAATTTTAGAAATAATTAGTAGAAGTTCATTTCTTACCATAATTTTCAATTAGTCAAATGGTAGTTTCTTGCAAAATTATTTATGATGTTGTTAGACAATGTAATAGACAATTTTAACCAAATCTTATTTAATTTAACAATTTAAAAGATATTTATATTATATTATAAAATATAATATATTTTTAAATTATATAATTATAATTATATATAATTAAATTATATAATATATTTTTAAATTATATAATATATTTTTAAATTATATAATTGTCTAACATTTTATATATTTTATATCGAATAATATAAATAAGTGACAGCTTCTTCAACGAATATGAATTCGACTTTTCCTTAACAAAAACTCGGTAAGAAATGTAATTGTGAAATAAAATTGTGTGAAAATAAATTTAAAAATGAAAGAGTATTGTGTATGATTTGCTGTCTATTTAGATACAATATGCATGTATTTGAGAGAAATATGAAAGTTATAAATGCTTTGTAGGTTGATAGATTTCGGAATTTGTTGTTGCCAACACTTTCCGAAATTCCCAGAGTTATATTCGTTGAAACTTTGCTCGTTCCTTCTGTTTGTCTTTCGGAAAACAAGGCCTCGGCTTTGAATTTATCCGAAGTAATTCGTTGCTTTTAAATCGAATTTAAATGTAAGCAGTATCTTGGGATAAATTTACATAGTAGCGTGCTGGTGAAGTAATCTTAAACACGAAGTATGGCCTACTTCGTAGAAATAATGGTATAAGTTAGTAATAAAAATATAATCTTGTCGCGTGTACATCAATCTTCGCTTTTAATTATTTTGGCATGATATAAAAAATCTCAGATTTTCCTTAAGAAAAAAAAGTACCGCAGTGAAAATATTAAAATTTTTTATTATTATTTTTGCAACTGTTTTATTTCTCGAAATATGAATATTATTGTTCCGACTAACGATACAAATGTAACTTGGCACATATTTCGTGACGTTTTCATTCCATTTACTTGTGCGCAATTTTCGCATCGATAATAAAATGTGAATTATAGATAATTTTTACTTACTTTGATCATATAAAAAATTAATAGATGCAAATCGTGTTTTGCGGCAATTTTTAATTATTCCTAATCACTTGTTTTGTGATTAAACGCAATTTTATTCGTCAGCAAATAACGTTACAAATATATTGTTTCTAAAATTACGTATGTATTTTTTCATGCAGTCTCTTCTTTCTTTTAATTATAATTTTAAATATATTTTAATTTCTATTTTAATAAAATTTTAATTTAAAAACATATGTCACAGCTTATTTATTTACTAAAAACATACATATATCAAAATTTATAATAATAAATATTCTTGATCTTTTCCTGAAGAAAAATTGACTCCAGAAAAAAAGAATCTATAAAAATATAATGCGGTAGAAGTGAGAAACTTTATATTCATTTCCTAAAGATTAAAATTTGAAGCTTACTTTTGAGTCGAAATTGAGATTCTGTTTCGTTACGTATCATAATTTATATGCTATGTGTCTGCGAGCTCAATAAAATTTATGAACGTCATCTCGTCGGTAAAATACGGACTCGAAAGAAAATAGTCCCAAGAAATAATCAGGTCAAATTGTATCTATGGTGATAGTTAATATTTGATATGTTGAATATATTAAGTGCACGAATGGCTTCCATATTTTTATAAGCAAGAGGCAATTAATAATAGTAATACGGACAAATTATACAGAATATTCTGGAAACATACGTATTTTAATAAGGATCTTATTAAATTTGAGAAATTTATATCTTTAGAAGAGAGGGATATATTTTTTGCAAAATTTTTGATATAAAAAATATATTAAAAATTAAATCTGATGTGACGCATAATTTGGCACATAACTTGATAAAAAAAATATATATAATTAAGGTATCTAAAATTAATTTACAATCATACACATTCATAATCTACGAAAGAATTTATCTTTTATATATTATTTGGTACGGTTTTTTTTTTATTTAAAGGATTTTATGATTACGTGTAGTAGCGTAAAATATGACATCAACAAGATTAATATATTGCAATAAATGATAATGTTTTAATAAGACTCAAGATTTACGCTGTGCACAGTGATTTTATGCTCCGAAATTCATGGACCATGTAATCGAGTTTTCCACCGGCTGTGCGTGCTCAGACATATTATGCATTATCTACACGCGGAGGAATGCAGCTTGCATTTTCTCGTTGGAAAAAGGCTCGGTTAGCTTTTCATAGAGTGTTTCCGCGCGACTTTGTCCATGAGAGTGATCGCTATTTGTATTTAGTGTTAACATGTGTATCTACATGTGCGTTATATATTGATTTCCATGCGATGCCAAGTATCATAATGTAATTCATGCGAAAAGCCACGTGTGTCGTTCGTGTAGTAGAAGTTGCGTGTGTTAAATGACGGTTGGAATCGATATAAAAATTGCACTCGTCCTCTTTTAGAAATTGCTCTTTTGCATAAATTTTTTTTCCGTATACGTGTCTTATTTCTTATTCACATATAAGCGTATCATGTGTGTGTTCAAAGATAATTACATTTGCAAGTTTACGTTTCGCGTGGTCAATAACAATAAACGGCGACATAGCAATTGCATTTGCTCATATTAGAAATTTACAATTGTATATTTATTATATATTAGTTGCTTTTTCCTTGTTAATTGGAATACAAATCAAGATTTGATTAGTGATATAAAGACAAAGAAAAGAAATCGCGTTGATTAAAATGATTAAAGCTATTTATGTTTCAAGATGTTGGTTTATGTCATCGTCGAAACAAAAAGTTACTACGAATCATGAAATATGTTTTTATCGGTTTCTGATAAGTTATTTGCATATCTCATAAAGATTTGCTAAATTACTTGTAAATGTAGCGTTATATAAATTCGATTTATTGATTTTACTAATTTAAATGCAAAATATCGTGAATCACAACAAACCACGCATTATATAAGTAACTGATAAACAATTGACGTCATTGAGCAATAAATATCAAGAGATATATGTTTAGCACACCATATAAATAAGAATGAATAATTACACAAACAAATGTGAAAATAACGTATTTATATATTATAATTAGAGACAATTGATATTCTCCTTTTGTCTTATTATTTTTATAATTATTATTACATTATACATAAACAGATTTTTCATTGGTATTATATTAGTTAGAATAATTATTAAAATTACATATACGTATATATATGCATATATGCACATATGTATTTGTGCAATTGTATTATTTTTTGAGAGATATTGTTACTCAAAGAAAACTATTGATCAGCAATGAAAGGGATGATTATTTATAAATAATAAGATTCCATTACTCATATAATAAGTTGTAATGTGTATTTAGCATATAAATGTGCTAAGTTCTTTAAACAATCGAATGCAATTTTTTATGAATATTTATTCGTGTAAAAAGTTCATTCGTCTCTTGATATGAGTCGAATAAATTGAAAATAAGCGCGTTGTCTCTCAATTTATTGGATTCATTCGTAGTTCGTGAAATAAACGAAAAAACAAAAAAACAAAAAAAACTGATCGACGATAACGATGAAAGCTTTGGCCCTATCTAGACAGTGTGCATTTACTCGAGCCCGTATGCTTCGCCATGCGAATCGGAGGTCAAGCCTAGAATCAATAAAGTGCACAGTCCTGGCAGGGACTAAAACACACTACTGGTGCAGTACACACGTAAAGGTTCGTGCATTAGTTTCTATCGGCTAGAAATCGCGTTTTGATAGAAATAAAGGTGCCTTTTCTCGTTTGCGAAAGAATGACTAAAAGAGAGAGGTCCAAATTTCAAGTAATAATAGTTGAATAACTTTTGGAAAATTAAATTGCTCTGCACCTTTTTGCTATATCCAATTGGTCCGTATTAAGAAGAACAAATATCTAATTGATTTCAATGAGAACAATGAGATTTTCGTTACGGATATAATTTCTACTTGGAAAAGAAAGTTTTAATCAATCCTTTCAACAATTTCGAATTTAATTTAGATTTTTATTTACAATTTCATTTACAAAGAATTATAATGGAAATGATTTTGATTAATTGGAACATGTAGTTCGAAACATAAAACGATATGCATTATAATGCAATCCTAATAACACATACAGGTAATTATTATAATGTATAATTTAATTTATTACATAATTATAATTTATAAGCAAAAAAGCATTAAGAGAAAAACATTTTTACTCAAATGTTGATTTAATTCAATTATGAAAAATTAAATTTTAAAGCCTACAAATCATTGAAAAACAATATTGCATCGGTAAATTTTAGTTTGATCGCAATCATCGTCGAAGCATACATTCTCATGCAAAGTTTTTCTTCGGATACTAATTCATTTCATCAGATTTAATCGAGAACAGAGATCGAAAACAGACATTGCGTAGTCAATTGCGATAGAACGTACGAGCAGGTCACGCCAGATTTCCGCGATACCCAATCGCGATGCAAGGCTACATGAAAGAACGTCTTGTTGCACTATTGCTACTATGTTAATTTATACCGGAGCGGTAATTGCATTTTTTTTGACAATCGCGCGGCAGAGAAGATGCATTTTATATACGCATTATTGATTATATATGCTGTTATTTTTCATAAATTAAAGTATGCAATTATGAATGATGATACGAAAGAAATGGGCGAGCAAAAAATATTATTCAAGGACTTGTTAATGCATTTCTGTCATTCGAATTTCTCTACGCAGAAAAAAATTATGCATTTAAATTATTAATCTATTAATATAAGAAAAAAATTATAAATTATTAATCTATTAATATAAGAAAAAAATCGTTCGAAAATTAGAATTAAATAGTCGCTGAAATACTTCAAGGATAACAGACGATGTAAACGTTATGAATTGCGTAACGAGATTTGTGTTGCGAGGTCGCAAATGAAGGCTCGCCGACGAGTCGCTCGGAAGACGCTCGGTTTACCATTGTCACAGGCTCATAACACCTAATCATAAGTCCCTCTCCAGTGATTTGCTGGCTTCTGAGAAGACTATTTTTTTGTGTCGTGCTGTCGGCGATTATACTCGATAGTGCACTATGTTATTACACCGGCATCGCCGCGAATAATCTACGTTGCACTATTCGTTCGAGCGGCAATATTCACGAGATGCAAAGTTTCTAAATTTTACTTAAGTAATAATTAAATCTGTTAGTTTTATAAATAAATATATTTATTACTTGTTTTTATAAATGAAAAATAAATAAAACTGGAGCCAAATGCAATAAGTTAAGTTAGTTTAAATTATAAGAAGAAGTATATGTATATCTTATTGTTGGAGAGCAAAGTAAAAATATTTTAAAGTCTTCTGTGATACAGGTCGAGTAATTTGGCTCTCTATTAATTTATATATATTCTTACAAGAAAATGTATACATTGTTAAAAATACACAAATAAAAATTTTACATAAATTTTAAAAATTAAAAATATAATTTTTGTTCAATTTTTCAATTCAATATATTTAAGAGATCGTGATATTTTTAAAATTTTATTTAAAAATACTTTATTATATAACGTACAGCAATTTATATGGACTTTTATAATCATTATTTCATTGCGATTGAGAGTTGCATATCACATAAATCACAGTAATCCTTAATACGTTTGAGCTCTCGTCGCGCGTTCTTTTTTAATCTCCGTCGTTCATTTTTCGAAAATCCTCGAGTAATCAATATAGTAATCAATGCTTCCGTCTTCTAGCAAGAAAGCTCGTAAATTGGACATTATCGATCGCATAATCGCTGGACTCGCAAAACGTTGATGGAATTTGTTCGCGTTCTTTTTTTCGCACGCGCATTTTTTTAGCACAAACATTTACCATGCGAATTACGTGGGGTTTTATTTTTTATGTCGGAAACATATTTAATCTCAATTACAAATAGAACAAAATAATACTGTATATTACTATACGTATATTCTGCATTGTAATGTACGTTGAAAATATCGCGATGATTACGATAATGCTGAAATAATTCGAGCTACAAATCAACACGATCTTTTCGGTCAGAAGATCAATATTTTATTTGACTCTGATACGTTTCACGCGATATTTAAATGACTTACTAGACATTACAAGTGACGCTACGTGCGTCATTTATTTTATATTTATATATATATATATACTATAATTTTTTTCAGTCCTTTCAATAACTGTCAAACTGTTAAATTATTTTGCGATCCACGATGACAGTCGCTCGATGCTCTGAATATAACGCACAATACAAATCGAGATTAGCATCGCGAAAAAGCGGCAATAATATTTGCAAAAGATTTAACATATTTTTTAAGAAAGGATTATTGTGTCCAGATAATCCGTAGATCTTAACCTGTTAATAATAAATATTACTAGTTTTATTTTTTATAGGAAAGACAAACAAGAAAGTGGCTTTTATGTAAAGTGTTTTTCGAAGTTGCTTTTCAAAACGATTAATAAAAAAAAGATATAGAAAAGTAAAAATAAAAAATAGATATTTCCATAAAATGTAACATTTACTTAGTATGTCCCATACGTGAATAATTTTTAACTAAATTTTATATAAAAGCCGTTTGAATGTGAAAGAAATAAAATAAATGATTTTATTAAGCAGGATATATACTGAGCAAAATTTTCAATTTTAAATACAATTTACAATATAATGATTATATTTTCAATATAATAATTCTAATATACAATTCTAAAAATCTTATTTCTCATTTTACATTTAAATTCTCGAGTGACAATATTTTTATCAATTCGGTTAAAAGTTAAAAGTTATTTGAATATAGTCACAAATTAAATTTATTTTAAATTTGAAATACAAAATTTGAAGTACAAAAATTAATACAAAAATTATTTAATTTTTAAAATTAATTATTACTATTAATAATATACACTAATTTTTATTAATTCATATAATACATTAATATTTATTAATTTTGTAAGAATATTAGTGTATTGAATCGAAATATATAAATATAATATTTTCAGAGTGTCTAACAAGTAAAAAAAATTGGTGTAATTTTATTATCAGTAGATATCCTGGTAAGTTGTAAAATGCAATCCGTGATTATGCGTTTAATTACTCGAGGAATTCTATCTAATCCTGTACTCTATTGCAGACCTAGGGAGTCCGTTCTTCCCCGGTGGTCCTGAATTGTGGCATCATCCATTGGCGTATTCTACAGCCGGCGAATTACCGGGCACGCTGCAACATGCGACGCTGGTGCATCCGGCGTTACATCCTCAGGTCCCCGTACGTTCCTATCTTTGACTATCTGCAGACAAAGCTCTGGAGCCGCCGACGAGCGCCCCGATGCACGTTAGTGATACATGATCGTTATACTCGATTACTCTTACATGGTAACGAGGAGACACATGAGGACTTAAGGACCGAAGAAATTTTTCGATCACGGCTGCCTTGAGTCCTCGACTCCTAGATTCTTTAGATTTTTCGATGTTGAATTCTTTGAGTGCTTTGAGTATTTGAGTATTTTAGTCCTCTGAGTGAATCTTTGGATTTCTGCACTTTTAGATTCCGTGAAACTGATTTTTGAAGAATGAATTCTTTAGATCTTTTTAAGAATTTAGATAAATTTTTATACTACAATCGCACGCTTGATCAGCTTAATTCTTTGGCAAATTTAAAGTCAAGTTTCTTTGTTTCTCAATATTAGATCTTATTAATAATTATTTTCGAATTATAAGAGTATCGAAATAAAATTAAAGTCAAAATTAAAAGATTTTGTTATTTTGCATTTTTATTTGCCAAAAGCTAATTGTTATCTATAATAAATATCTGTTTATAAAGCTAACTGTTATCTATAATTGTTATTTATAATTCAAAAGCTATATTTATTTATGGAAAATCGGTTGCAATTTAATCAGAAAGGCCATCATTAAAATTTGATATATGATAGGTCATTCTATATTAATATTATATAGTTGACACATGAATACAATAATCATGACGTAATATATCATACAGATTATTAGAAATAATATTTATCCCGCATATGCGCGTACCATCAGCCAACATTATGCTTTGCATCGCTATAAATCGATAGCGTAACTTGTCGTCGCACTGCGTGTTCTCGCGTGTTACACAGAAATGTGTGGTTTGCTATCGTGTGGGTTTACGTCACGCGAGCTTGAAATCGCGGAGTTTTAAAACTATTGCGACGCTTCCGAAGTTTGTCGCGACATGGATTGATTATGGTCGCTGCAGACCGACGTTAATAAATCCATGGCTTACTTTTCCTCCAGCACGACATTCAGTCTGCGTCATGCCTATTTTGTATTATTTTAGTTTTACCGAGCGAAATGTTTAAAAAATCTTTAATAGGTATATATAAATATTAATAATATTTTTAGTCAGATTTACAGTTAAAAATTATTTTATAATTATTAATGAATATTTTATAATTATCATATAATGAAATTAATTATATAACTAATTATATTATATTACTAATTATATTATACAATGAGACATTATCATAAATAATTAATTCTGATAGCTTTCTTTTTATTTATGTGCTTTTATCTTACCTGTACAGATTTTAATAACTTAAATTGTTCATTTTGTATTTATTTCACAAATAATACTGATCAGCTATATATTAGGTAATTAGCAGTAATCTAAAGGTATGAAAGTTCAATGAGTGTCAATGAATGATACATATATTTAGAGTATGTTAATGAAGATATATAATTAATTTTAAATTTTTATTTTTATATATATTGTATAAGAGTTTACAATGTTTTTAGAATTTATCTTCTCTCTCACTCAAATTTAAAAGATAAAGATTATTTCAAGATCTATTCAACAAAATTCCTATTAATTTGTTAATAAATACGAGATATAAGATCATAATTGTAAATAATTGTAAAAGAATCAAAACTCGAAAAATCGGAAAAGTTTCTGAGCGTGAGTGTACTTCCAACCTCCTTTAAGATATTGGTGGTACGAACGATGGTACCAATCCATCAAATCGCGATATTGATTTTTAATATGGCATAAGCTTGTGCCAGGTTTATATAGCTACCTGTCACGCATTAATATCGAACTGTAACTTAGTTGCGAATTATCTACCGATTTATACAAGGATAAATAACGCGGACATACAGTCACGAATGTGTACAAGCGCGATATAATCTGTAGTTTATTGATCGTATGTGTGCATGATGTCGTCTGTGATATTTTATATATATATATATATATATATATATATATATAATTCTTTTTTTATGTCAAAGTAAAGTAATCATGAGATAATCGTGTTTAATCTTATTTAATGCCGATATTTGCAGAACAAATTGGCGAAAGTAAATAGTTTTCGTATAAAAGGAAATTAAAAGCAATTTTAAAAATAATTTTCACAAACAAAATCAAATGATATATATTACTTCTTCGCGAGGAATATTAATAATAATATGAAAATTTGAAAGATTCGTGTTGAAAAAACATCTTGAAACGAGCGGGCTTTCATAGTAAGCCACTCCCATGAAATCTCGAACACAAATCATCCCTATTACTAAAATCGAGAGGATTCCCGATATTCCTCTTGAATTTATCCGCGTGAGAGAGAAAATCCGTTGCATTGAACGTTTGATAAATCGAAGGCTCTCGAGCTCGGACTGCCGCGCTATTATTTCTTTTTTCCCTACACACATTTTACCGTTTCTTTAACGGAAGTAGAAAAGGAATCTCGAAAAGGAATCTCGAGATATCCACTCAAGAGATAACGAACCAAGAATCTACTAGCAATAATGTCGGAACTTATTAAGTTGAATATCTTACTTGATTAAATACGTTTCCGAATGAAACTGAGAACTTGATAAGATCTGTCATCGCGCTTTGATAAGTTAATAATGGTATTCGATGTAAATGATTTAGAATCATTTCTTTCATGTCAACAATATTTGTTGCAAATATATTTTTGTAGTTAAGTGAGAAATTTGTCATATTTCTTGACATTTTATAATTATCTTTAGAATTATTTTTATAATTGTGTTTACATCTTGTAGCTACACTTAATTTTATCTCAAGTTTATATCAATAAAAAATTTGGATCATTTGTCATTGGAATAACTTTGCATCGACATAAGTAGAATAGATAAAAAAACTTAATTTATGCCTTCATATATTAAAAGTAAAATCTTGATATCAAAAATAGATAGACAACTATCTTTTACAATGACTTGCAGTAAAAAGCGCTATTGCATAGTATTCGCATTAACATAAATACATGCAAGCAAGACAAATTTATAAAAGACATATTTTAGTCTCAAAAAGAATGTCCGGGAGATAGAAACACTATTTAAATATCCTTTTATATATTTCTCATTTTAATATTTTTGTAAATGATACGTGCTAATGATAATCTCTTTGGTTGGCAAAATGCGTTTGCATGAGGACTTTTGGACTTTAGTTTTCGCTCTTTGAAAAGGTACAATTTCTTTTGTCGAGGGACAAAAATGTAGGGAAAGACCGAGGCGGATTGACGTAAACGTGTCGCTTTGCGAGCAGACCAACTATTCACGCGGCCAAGCGGAGCGAGAGACGAGTGTATGACGGAAGTATTTATATATTTTCCAGGCGCCTATGTCTCTGCCGCATCCTACAACGCTGACGTCGATACACGCGTCGCTGCCTCATTTTCTACCGTCGCCGGCACTGGCGTCACCGGTCGGGTCACCCTCGTCGCAGCCGAACATAGCTGTCAGCAATGCGCAGTGCTCCACCCTCTTCGTGGCAAACCTGGGCCAGTTTGTGTCCGAGCATGAACTAAAGGACATATTCAGCAGGTTAGACATCCTCCATTCGTACTTTATTATCCCCTTAGTCGTAGTTGTACGCGAGCAAACCGGATACGGTTGTATATTTGCTCTTATCGATTTAGTATATTTATATATCGTACGGCCCACATATATATGATCGTCGAGAATCTAAGGACACTTTAGAACGCATCGAGATGCATTACATCGTCGTGTGACAAAAGTGTCGATGCATTGGGAAATAGATTTCCAGAAATAATACGCAAGAAAAATTGGAGTATTTTTCGTTCTGGAGTAAAAAAATCTTTCCTTATATCTAATAAAAAATTTGAATTAAATTGATATAACGATAGACCTAAATGCTTCTATGCTATCAAAATTTTTAGCGGAATCTCAATTTATGTACGGAGAATGTAATTTCAGGATATAAATTATTTAAAGGTCACATTATGAATAATAATGAATAATAATGAATATACGTAAAAAATTAATTTTATAAATTACAACATAAAAGGTCGGAATATTTATAACAATGACAACGATAATAAATTGCTTTGAAAAGTTGAATCATGTTTACGCCTGCATTTCGATGATATATGCGTACTGAATACAATACGGGTACCGATACACGTGAGTCTTATCAGCGTACCACGTAGTGGTGATATCGCGATGTCGTTGGTCTGAAATATCTTTTTTACAATTTTCAATGAATAAACAACAAGAATATTCGGCGGTTTATTCTAAAGATATACTAATAATATGTATATATAACGAAAATCTAATATAACGAAAAATCATTAAATTCTTCATTTCTGGTATCTCTGGATCGAATCTTTAGATACTCTGAAATATTTAGATTTTTTATTTTGTTATATTGAGGAAGACTTAAAAATCTTCTGATTCTTGGATTTTTATTTATGAAGATACTAGAGTCTATAATACATCTAGTAACCGGATTTTTTAATATTCGTTTAATCAAAAGAAATTTTTCTAATTATAATTTTTAAATTAAAATCAAATCCTCGCGAATAATTTCCAGATAAACCAGAAATCGATATTTTATGCTTAAAGTAAAGGCTTGTTATGCCATTGATGATTTACGCTGTCGCATCGTTATGTAACTGTAGTAAAGATATATGCGTTCAAGGATTTTTACACTAGAACGCTGCTAAAAAAAAAAAAAAGGAAGAATACGAGTGTATATGTCGATAATTCACAACGTATGTAATATTTATTATTTAAAGGAAAAATTTATAAAATATTGTGTATTATTTAATTATTGTACTTTGCACGATCTTGATTTGCGTGTATCATGGGCGAGAACCTTCGGGTCACAAGGAGCGTGAAACGCAAAATCGTAACTAAACACGGTAAACCGCTAATTATGGACGGAGATACACTCGCAATTAGACTACTTGTCTAAGTGCAAGTTATCCAACAAACGGTCGGAGTTAAAATATGTTATCCGGCCGGGCACTACAGTTGCGCTCGCGTAATAAATTATTTTCACGTGCCCCGTCATGCGGAACCTTCCCACGATCCTGAGTATGCCTCCGGTATGGTGTTGTGAATCGGGAATTACGGATTCTTTTGATATGTCTATGTTAAACGTGTTAAATCGATCACGCGGCAGCTAATATCCGCTGTGTGAGAATGTGTACAAAGGAAAAATTAACGTTCGTTCGTTAATCTTTCATTGATATTGTAAATTCCAATCACATATGTACAATCATAAGATTGTATAATAATAATTGGTGAGAAGGAAAAATTGTATAATCTAATATTGCAAAATTATGATAAAAGATTTTATATGTTTAATAATTACTTTGATATTTGGTGTTGATTACTATGGTCATCAATTAAATTTTAAGAAAGGTTTTAAATTAAAAAATTGCAGAGAATTATGACATTTGACGCTTCTTGTATATTTATTTAATTTCGTGAAAATTAAGTATCCAATAATTTAGAGATCTAAAAAATAACGAAAATATATGATTATATAATGAAAATATATGATTACATAATAATAATGTCATTATATCTTATGTGATTTGAAAATATAAAACATAATAATAATAATATTACATAATAATAATATTATCGTATCTTACCTGAAAAATTATATTAAATTGAAAATTATATTAAATTAATGCAAATAATCATTAAATATCTTTCTCGGAGACTGAAAATCTAACACTTCTTGTGTTTTATAGAATAATTTAATCAAAATTTTATTTAATAAATTTAATTTAAGATAATTTACTATTTTTTTAAAGGTATCTCCTTGTTTTACAAATGATATCAATTAACGTATTAGTTATTAAGTTTAATTAATATTTATGCACATTTTTATATATTAATTTTACGTCGCGAGATATAAGAATCATTACACGTTAATAACAATTTAATTGCTCGTTAATAACAATTTCCTCGATACAGTATATGAATCGTAATCAGCGTTTTCTTTCGAGTTTCGCCCATGACGGAAGTCTGTGCGCGACTGTCTTGCAAGTTCTGTCGCCAATAGAGAAGCCCTTCTTCCCCTCTCGTATAATTAGCTCGCGAAATCTCATTATTCCGCAAACCTCGCAGTTCTGCAGTATGAATTCGTAAGTGAGTGCCTGAGTTAATTACACGCGTTTGCACGTGCGGGAGGCGCGCTGCGCATTCTGCAATTTTCGGTAGCTCACGGGAGTATTCGACAGAATTTCGTTGTCGGCAACGTGAATGCATTGTGTTGGTCGTGTGTAATTCGACCATTGTTCTTGCACAGGTAATTATTACGCGTTGGTAGGCTAGAATAAAAATACGTTTGTGGAGTTAACATTTCGCGACAAAATATTTTTGAATATTATTGAAATTAAGTACGTTAAATAATTAATATTTCATTGAAAGTCGTGAAAACTTGTAGATCATACAATGCGAGTTTATATTTTACATTTTATTTATTTATATTTTAATATCTCTAGATTTTTAACTTATAGTTTTTAAATTTTCCTTGTAATTTTCTTTTAAAGATTTGATTTTTTCTCGTAATATCTTTAAAATATTTTTAGAATGTTACTGATTATAATTAATCAATATATAATTATTATAATAATTTTTAATCTTTAATCTTGAACTTATTATTTAACTTTAAATTTCGATAATTACATACTTTTTTCTAATTTTTTCATATGAGAAACCAACTTGAAATATTAAACCAAGAATATACTGTTGTAACAAAAAATAGGGAGATAGGGATTATTTCAGACAGTTATATAAATCTATTTGTAGAGCTACAGATACATTGTTCTTAAGTTTGTGTATGCATTAGTCTCTGAATTTGCGGATTCTGATTTACGTTTATTCTCTCTGTGGATCTGCGATCAGTAAAGTAAACGCATTAGGTCAATAACCATAGTAATCGACGCTGAAGGTAAACGATGAAGCATCAAGTATCTGCACCTAAATTTCATCGCTCCGCCTGGAGCGTGATGGTGTTGAGATTGTGCAAGTCCGTGAACGCCGAAAGCTTTGTAACTAATAGCACCGCCTCCAAACATCACCGACATCCGCTAATCATTTGCCACCGTCGTAGATTGTAGGCATATAGGACGCACTTGTACTAGTACCCGTACCAATATCATGCGACCAGTGTCGTTTACTAATTGTCGGTGTGCCGAACACAATTGCACGGAGGGTAATATCCCGATGTCGCGAACAATCGGTCTAATCACGGATTTGCAAGTAAATTTAATCCAGTGAATTTATTCAGAAGGATTACGATAAGAGTAATCCTTCTAATGGTTCAAAATAGAAAAGAAAATTTGTGATAATCTTATTTTATTATGTGATATAAAATAAATGATGCTTTATGACTTATATTTTTGAAATAATATTAATAATAGATATTGAAAAAGATAAATTACTTTATTATTTACATGATATTTAATTATCTAGAATTATACAACACGTAATATTTTCCAAATATTTTTTGCAAGATATATAGAAATTATATTTTATCTTTTAATTTTTATATAAAATACATTACAAAAGAGTACATGTAATATATTAAAATTTTATTTTAATATATTAAATAATTATTCGCGTACATTGTATATCGAAAAAAATAATTTGAAAAAAATAATAAAAAGATGTTAACGATTTGAATTTGATTCTGAATTGATGTCGCATCCCCTCCGTGTAATCACTTTATGTTGGCACCGCCTAACACTACCGACATCATTGACAATCATCATTGGCAACCAAGCAATAACCAAGACCCTCGTTTAACCCTTAACCCCCCCCCTTCTTACTAGTACTGTCTTTACGACTAACTAGAGCACGTATTGTACGCTTCTCTTATTTGTGCACAGTTTTCCTGGTTTCTCCCGGCTTCGTATGCACACGAAGGGAGGGTCGCCAGTGGCCTTTGTCGAATACCAAGACGTTCGCTACGCGGCCCAGGCGATGGCCACTCTCCAAGGGTCCTTTCTCCTCTCCTCCGACCGGGGAGCGATACGAATCGAATATGCAAAGTCAAAAATGGCCGAGGTGGGCTTTACAAATCTCTGGATCGAAGTAGGTTCCACTTTATGCTACAATAGACCGCTGCGACGGACGTCAAAGAGGGGCGGCTCTATTTGAGATAGGCGAGATTTCGCGTACTAGGTCCTCGGTGTTTATCTTCTCTGTGTCTATTTAGGGCGAAGACGATGGTTCCAAGAAAGATCTTGGCATGCGCAAGGTACTTTAGAAACGCGAAAGCATTTCTTGCGTATATTGCACATGTCGAGAGCCTCGATGAAGAGGGCGTTTGTTGCGGTCAAGCGTGGAGTTTGCGTACTCGAGGCTTCGAACACCCAGGGCCCTCGCTTGCGCGCCTAAGCCCTTAAGATGAATGTTTACTGTGGTCTAGCACAAGACCCTTGCACATATGCGAGGCTGTGGGTGGTCGTTTAGTCTGCCCTATAATAGAGCCGCCTCTGCAAAGATGTGATCAACCATGAATACGTAGAGCTGTGCTATCATTGACATTTCATATTCGCTCACTTTCTTTTTGCATACTAATAATAGTTATTATTATTATATTAAGGATTTCAGATGCTTTTTGAAAAAAGCACTTTACAAACTAGGTTTTCTTGACATAAGAAAATGAAATTTTTTTCTTTCTGGAAAAGAGATATACTGCAATTTATGATCTTGCTCAAATAACAAAAAAAAATAAAATTAAATAAAATAAAATTAAATTAAAAAAAAATATAAATTTAAAGCACAGATATTAACGTTTGTATAAATATAATTATATATAATAATAATTTATAATAATATGTAATAATAAAAATACGTGTTATAAAATATAGTATTATATTTTATAATAATCTGTATACACAAGAATTTGGTTTAAAATTAAATTTATAATAGCAATTTGTTGAAATTCTAAACACAGCTATGCGTTTTCGATCGAAAGACTGGTATAATGTTCGATGACATTAGAATTCTAGACTATAGACACAGAAAAATGATAATCATATTTATAAAACTGTAAAAAAAACTAAAAAAAACTATAAAAAATTCTGAACGAAAATATATCTTTCTGTATCTATAGCATTGAAGATCGATTCATGTCATTGAAATGATATACCGATTTCGATCTTTGCTTTTATTATCGGCACCGAAATGCATTGGGCTTGGTGGAATCGATCCTGGATCATTGTTTAATCTAATTTGCGCAGTTTCGCCTCTCGAAAGCGTTTGCGCTTCGAGGTGACAGAGACAGGCCATCACTTTAAAAACCAATTAAATTCGATCAAAAGACTGACGATGGCTGTCCCGCTAGAGGATTCGCATTTTAACAAGAAATACACATTCGCGCATCGGTGTCGATAGCCAATTATACACCTGTTAATCGTTTACTGATCGTGCGAAAACCAGAATTACGACTCCGTTCGTTTTTTTTTTATATTTTTTGTTTTTATCATACGATTGACATATGCGATATTTGATTTTCATCGATTCTTTAGGTTTTTCTTACTTTTTCTTACAATTGTATTCTTTTTCACTTTTCGCACTATTCCAAATAAAGACTGAAATCGCTGCAATTGCGTAAAGTTCAAATCTTACGATGTTACAGACAGATAAAAAAATGATTACAATATATATGCCTGACAAAGAAATGCGATATTTGATAGTAAGATAAAATAAGTTTTTATATCTGTAATATTGAAGATTGAACTCGTCTAAATTACATATTTCAATCTTAGATTCTTTCTTTTTCTCATGTATTCCTTCTATATTGATGCTTGTTTGTTGAGCTGCTCGTTCTTACATAATTTCCTTCTTATAAAATCCTTTTCTAATCTATATGTTGATTTTCGTTATATTGAATCAGTTATTTTATGACTGTATTATATAAACGCGTCGAGCACTATGCAAACCTGTAGCAATATTTTAATAGTATATTAATTGGCTGTAAAATAATGCTTGGAAAAAATTGGGTATATAAGATAAAATCAATTTTATTGAAAGTATTTTTTTATTAATAATTATAAAATATGTGATGATAAAATATTTTTAATTCTTTGTATTTAATACTTTTTAAGTTTGTACATATTTTTAAAATTTAATTCAAATATAATTGTTTCTATTTTTTACATTATAAGAAAGGTCTCACATACACACATAGACATATCTTTCTCTCATTTTCTTTTAAATGTTTATAGAAACTTATTTTAAGATGTACAAAAATTAAGAAGAAATTGATACGTGTCAGTTTTATTCCTTGATTTAATTTTCATCCCAGTTTAAACGAAATTAATCCTAAGAATTATAGTAAAAAGTAGATAAAAAAAATAAAAAAGAGAAAAGTCAGACACAAATGATGATTCTGAGGTTCCGCTTTTAATCAAGATCGTATTTCCGCTGATAAAGGAAAATTCGTCGGACATTTAAGGATCGATCTTACTTGCGTAATTTAAGGGTTGGACTAAGTTTAACTCGCAGGTTATCCAATCGTTAAAAGGATTGAACTAATTAATTAGCTAAAGTAATTAAGCTGCGTTAAATGAAGCTGGTAGAGTTGTTCGTTTGGCCGAAATAGAGTAGTAATAATATTTCGGTAAAATATGACAACCATAATATTCGTACGTGATACTTGTCGCACAATATACGAGCTAAGAAAATAATTTTGCATCATCTTCTAATTAAATAAAAGATAATCATTCAAAATAAAAAAGATTTTAAAAATCTAGTATACAATGATGTACAAGATTTTTTTAATTCAAGAAACTAGTAATTTGAATAAAATAAGTTATCGATTTAGCGATTTGCTATTTTTTTATAATTACAATCTTATCTTTTAGTTTTTAGTGAGACAAAATTAATAATAATTACACGATAATTTTGATACAATTAATTTTTTTAGGAATTTAGATATTTTATTGAAAGAATAATTTTTTGAAATATAGAACTGAAAAATTCTAGAGTTGAAGGATTTAATAATCCACTTGAAATCGTGAAAATGGATTCATGTAGGGGCAAAAGTGTGTCACCTAAAATTGATCGGCGACTAAAAAAGAGCGCTCCGGATCGCCCGACCTTACCCTTTGAACTCGATGGATCGATACTGTTCGCTTGCGGTTACGATCGTGTCGCAACTTGTTTATTTATACATAAAGCCGAAAAGTTGCGATTGGTCACGCTATAAATGAAGTTGCAACCATGGATCGACCTTCCCATTTTCGAATTAAACGATCGATACAGTCCGCTTGGGGCTGGGCACGGCTCAACACGTCATCGTTAATTTACGTTTTATAAAGATATTTAGCATTACACCTCGTCCATCTGATATAGAACATTCGATGAGTTAAAATACTTGTTCTTTATATATATATATATATATATATATATATATATATATATATATACATATATATATATATATATATATATATATATCATAAATGAACACATTCTATCCTATATGAATATTTTTTGTTCTACTGTTAACTATATATTTGTAGAGATGTAAATAAAAAAAATCAAATGTTTTTAATTTTTATAAAATATGGTTTTCTGTGAAAAAAAATTAATCTCGTTTTTTCCAAAAATTTTGTTTTTTTCTGATATTTAATATCTTTATATTTTGATTATTATAAGTTAATTTTTCTTTATTTCTTATGTGTTTAAGATGATAAATTTGAACTAAAGATCACTATTTTAAATGGAAATCGCATTCTAGTTGGCTATGTAGTTATATAGTTATCATTTTTAATCAGATAAATTTTTTAAAAACAAATCAAAATTGAACTTGAATGAATTGTTTTTATTATAGATAGAAAAATACTGTCTAAATTTTAAAAAACTTATATTTTATATAGTTACTATTTTAATATAAAAAATTAAAATTTTTATATCTTTAATTTATTTTTTTGACAATTAACGAAATATAATTTACGAAATAATAATTTTTTATTAAAATTATATCAAACAAGGCATAATTCGAATAATTTAGATGTATAATAAAAATGTTTGTTATGCATCTACCTGAAAATTATTTAAATCATGTCATTGATATAATTTGCTGCAAAAATCTCATTAATTTATTACAATTACTTTCGAAAAAAATAAACTAAAAATATAAAGAATTGTGATTTTTTATTATATTAACAAAAATGAAGGAAAATAATATTACATAAAAAAATGGAAAATTAAACATTTATTCTTTTTTAATAAAAATAGAAACATCTTTTTTATGTATGTTTATTTTCTATTAAAATAAAATGGTTTTTTTACATTTCTATATACAAGAGTATATCAGAAAAAAATCTGTCATTTACGTTTTTTATTAGTTGAGTTCTTTCTATGCAATTATTGAAATGGAAAACGAAGAGTATCGAAGATGTTCTTTTGAGTATATTAAAATATCATATATTAAGATATCATGTATTAAGATTTCTTTTCTTTATTTAAATATATTATTTTTAACTGTGAATATTGAATATACATATGAAGTATTATGACTTTTCTTTCATACAATATTTAAAGGCTTTGATAATATTTGAATATCATGAGAAAAAATATTGTCATAAGGTTTATGATATCTCGTTTTTTTATTCATGTTGTTTTGAATTCGCTGTGGCATGCAAATATATTTTTATTCATAAAATCTCTGTTCCCGCGGGACTTTTTTTCCCAAGACAGGGACAACAAAATTCAATATATCCATCTGTATCCTCACATTTTGCTTCCCCTATATTGTATTCTCCTTCCTTCGGTCGTGTGTGCACCCCTTCATCGACTGAAAGCTTTGAACAGACCGTGAAAGAGCGCTTTTCAGCATAGTCACGTTCTAATGAGGTACGCAAATTACTCAATGGCAAGACGTCGTCTCTTCAGCTTCACGCGGACGCTCTTTATTCGGAAACAAGACAAATGTAGGTTGTTCTTTCATCCTTGGTCTGGTACTCTCGACTGAGTCTTTCTTCAAACTGTCACCATATGTGACTTATTGAGCATCAGGATTAAGAAATCCGTTATGAGTAGTCGTCAGACTTTTGGAGCCATGAATCCTCGCATCTTTGGACATTTGTATCCTTCAACTCTTGAATGTTGAATGTTCAAAAGTTAATTTCTCTCGAAAATTTCAATTCTTAGGATCATTAAATTTCTTTTGTATTTTTATTTTATTTTTGTATTTTTTCGCGTGAGCAATAGTGTTAATAATTATAGTACGAAGATGATGCAACTTTTTTCTTATATATATATGTATATTCATTAAGGTTACTGTATAATAGTGAGAAAATTGTCGTATTCTCACAGGGAATGATTAATTTCATCTGAAAGGAAATTCATATTAATGATGAATATGTGCGTGATCCTGCTACAATTAAACATTTTACATGTTTTGAATGTGTCATATCATGAATTGTCCTAATCATTTGTATCGATTTTTCAGGGATCAAAGAGACAAGAAAACGGCCAACCTTAAGATCGATATCAACGGTATGTAAAGAGGGAGAGGATCAGCTGGTATGAGAAGATGGCCAGGTGCGCTCTCGCCGGATAGGACATCAATCAGAAAATGAAACATGTGGAAGAACCACGCAAGAAGACTCGAATGGTCGACATATCGGCGAGAAATCGCGAGGAAACATCGTAAATGCGGGAGCACATAGACATATAAACATACGAACACACATAAGAAAAAAAAGAGAAAAAGAGGAGAGACGTAGAAATTGTGAGTAGATGAGCGAAAAATTTTCGATCGTTCTTCTATCGAAAGGGACACAGCAAACATATCGGTAGGCAAATTCTTGTAAATTTTTCAACATTGCAGAACGGGGCGTGTTGGTTCGCGCGACTCTAGCGGGGGCCCAATATAATCACGTAATATTCCTAGGTATATATATTTTTTAACGAACTTAACTTATCGATTCGCGTACCTACCTTTTCCTACTATTTATTTTCACCGTATCTTTGATCGCGATCGAACGACGACGAAGTGAGAGAAAAAGATGGGATGGTACCAGAGGAAGGGGATCGAAGAGAAAAAAGCAAAAGAGCAAGGCGAAGCAAGGAAGTGGATTTCATTTCTTGTATACATATGTAAAGAGAGAAGGCACTCTTCGACACTCACGCTTATATCGCGATGTTTGTTTACACACATATACACATATACATGCGATCGTAGAAATTTTTTCAGAAACTCTAAAGCGACACGATGCAATTTCACGATACATCCGCAATGTATCATAAAAATTCGATGATAATTTACTATTTCGAAAAAAAAAGTCTACAAAAATTTGCTAAATAAATACATATCGAACTCGAGCTTTCTAAATTATGCATGCCATCGAAGAAGTAATTTTATAAAACTCGAATAAAAGAAATTGGCTCAATGATTGACGCGGATTAGCTCAATGTAAATCTTAATGGCGGCTCCAACACAAAATTGCACATTCTACATACTAAAACGGAACAAGTGAGACGAAGATGAGTACATCAAGCTTAATACCAAAGGTGCCCTAAGAAGCGTGTATTTATGTTTTATCATCGGCGTGTCGCGCGAAACACGAATGCGCGTACTTTTAACTATTGTATCTTGTTAAGGAGAATCTAATGTCCTAGGCGAAGATGAGAATAAAACGAATGAGAGAGAGAGAGAGAGAGGGAGAGAGAGAGAAAGAATGTGAGAAAGAAAGATAGATAAAATCCGATTCAGTTTGCATTATTACATGAAAATATCTCAAGAAAAATGCAAGCGAGAAAGTATGAATGAAAGTGCAACTGTGAGAAAATGTATGTATGTTAACAGAAAGAGAGAGAGAGAGAGAGGGGAAGGAGGGGAGTAGAGAACGACTACATCGAGAGAATGAATATTAAATAAGAGGATATGGGATTATAAGTAATAATCTCTTATATATACATATATATATATATATACATAACGAACGCGAACATATCATAGGGTTAAGTCTGTAGACAAGGATTACAGAAGCATCGAGAAGAAAACTTGAACAACCATCTGCCTTTTCGTAAGGCAAAAAAATTAGGAAGAAAAGAGCGGAAGAAAGGAGGATGATAGTGGAGGTGATGTGCCCCGCGTGTTAGAAACGGCGGCCAACTCGGCACGTAATTTGCCCAAGTGCCTTCCTGTTGGTCGAGTCACAAGCTGTAATCGGTAGCGCGTTTACGTACATAGGTCTTGTCTTGATTTTTCAAGCTCCCAAAGAGAGAAACTCCCGGCACTTCTCTACACATGCGACCTGAAATATGTTTCCTCAATTCACCATTTTGTCGCCTTGCCGTACTCTCTTTTCCTAGCCCTCTTCCCGTCTTGCTTTCTCAGTGGCGGAAGGCTGCAAAGAGGATGCACTAAAGATCGCGTAATGATTCGAGGATCAAAGGTGGGTCTTTAGCGAAGCTTTGAGCAAAACGCGTTTCTCGAAATGATTGCACTCGTGAAAATCTGTAATGGACGTTGCAGCTGGTAATAATTCCTCTTTGGCATAGTTGGAAGTTTCTCTCCGAGAGTCTATTGTGTATTATAATTCTATATTGTATTCTATATACTCTATTCATTGATTGTACTCTTATGTAAAGAGTGCATGTATAAGCATATTTAAAAATTCGAATCGTATTATTATTATATTCAGTTTTAATGCAGAATCTCAATGAGTTTATATTTTTAAAAGTATTACATGATAATTATGTTTGCATTAATTATTACACGAGATATTTTGATAACTAGCTATAAATTTGAAAATTGTAAGAGCAACTTTCAATAATCTTATGCAGATGACTTTCCGCCGACGAGTCCTTGCATGAGTTTCACAATCAATCCTTCTATCCTCCGTTGTATCACTGGGCATTTATTACACGCAATTAATGAGAATGAAAGTTACTTAAAAAAATAAAAGTAGCCGCCGATTAACAGTGGACTATGTCGATAATAGCGATCATTTACCGGCGCGCTCGGGCGAACTGATCGGTCATCCGTCGTCACTGATCGTCTATCATCGTCATCATCGATTGTCAAGTCACGATCGCGCCAGCACGTTCTTTATTTTTCTACGGAAAGCGACTGGAATGCACCATGTTAGAAATATCACTCTGCGATACTGAGACTTGACGCGAACATACGAAATATACACGCGTGAAAAAGAAGAAGATAACGTGATAAAATAGAATGACATTATTCAGATGAATATTTGAGTTTCCGCTTTAACCCTTTGCACTCTTCTCTGTGAGTTTTACTTATACATCAACGATATACATATAATTGTCAGGTAGAAAAAGGTTATTTTACAATGTTACGCGTGTTTTGGATTTAATATTATTAATTAACAAGCCACTGCAATGCAAAATGTGATTTACAAAACTTTAGAAAGTCTAATATAAGTTGTAATTGAATCGAGGCCTTACATTTATAATTCGAGAAGCAGTGAAGCGGACTAAGATTTAGAATTTTCCTCACATTAAAGAACATCGCATGATATCGCAAATATAAAAAGAAATGATTAATCATCATCTTAATCAAATAATTCAAATAAATTCGTATATTATTGAAGATGAAATGACTTTCATACACATGGTTGGCCTTTTTATTTGAAAAATAAAAATCATCATGCCTTCGTAACGCATACTTTGAAATTAAAGAAAAAGCAGTTACATCTGAGCGCAAAGGGTTAATAGGATACAACAATATCATAAATAAGAAGAGACTTATTAAGAGTTTCAAATCTGTCGGGAATACAAGAGAAGAAATAGGAAAAGTTTCTATATAGCGGAAGAAAGATAGCGATAAAAGTAATACACAAGACAAGTTTGAATAACGCGGCCGTGATCGCTCGAGTATCGCGATCGCGAGGGATGATCGTCGATCTTGCGAGGATGCGGCGTAATAAACGCATTATTCGGTGTATTCAATGGCTCGTTATTTTATAATTAGCCGTTCGGAGGCGGATTCGTTGTCATCGGAATCGATGAATCGAGAATTAGATTGAATTTTAAAGTGCTTTACAAAAGTGAACTAACACATATCAGTAGGCAGTATGCTATTATTACATTAACATAGAGTGGTAATTGCGTAAGAATATTAGAGGTTAATATAAATTATGAAGAAGTATATATATACATATATCTACAGATAGATATATATAAATAAAGAAAAAAATTATATATAAATCGCGCGTGTTAAAGTACAGGGGGCGAGAAGTACATGTCAATCAGATATTTTGTACCGTCTCTAGAGGAAATTATTCTAGCGAGTCCGTTTCATTTCTTTTTTATATACGTGTATATATACACATATATGTATAGGCATATACATATACAATGGAACACATCATTGAAGCGAATCATGCATAACGCACTAAATGCGATCGTGATTGGGACCCTTAAAAGCATTCGGACCGCGCCTTTTATTCTTGAACAAAAATATCGACACTATCTTTTATTGGAAACTTGAGAAAAAGTCGTACAAACGATATATAACGAATAAAACGTATAAATGGAAAATTATTTTTTTTTTATTATAAATTGATAAAGATATAAAAAAAAAAGAGAAAATGAATATTATTTGAATTTGTACTGCGTCTATAAATATATTATTTTTATGAACGATGAATTGGCAAATATACATATATAAGATGTCTCAAATATTTCGAAAATTAAAAAATATATGCAGTTTATATTATTTACAGACTGAAACAATCTTAAATCGTAATCGATTGTACAATTTTTTCTTCGAAAGGGCTTGCTCTCGCTGTAGTAACATCGAATTATTAATGTGCATAATTAATCTATAAATTTATTCCCCGGCAAATTACAACTAGATTGATTTTTTTATGCTGAAAACAATTAAAAAATCTTTAATTTACCATAAGGAGGTTTAGTCTGCGTAAAGTTAATCGAAGAGGGAAATAAAGCAAGATTCGAAAATACGAAATCACCAAAGATGGCAATGTATTGATCCAAAGATTACCAATAGACCTCACAAGACTATGTCACGCTGTGAAACAACTTTAATGTGCACCACTCGATGTTAGATCAGATCGTAATGATAGCGCCAGAAAAGATCGAGACGGACGTAAGAATCACGCAGAAATATCATTCTGCTTTTACTTTTGATCTTTTTCATATTGATCTCGACTCCGTCCTCGTGGGAAGATCTTGCGATAGGATCGAACCTCGAGATCCTAAAATCTGAATATTACCGCAAAATTATTCAAAAGTCATATAACTCTCATCTCTATTCAATGTCGTGTTTAACACTAAATATTTGATTTTCAGTGTTATAAATTGACTTTGGAATAAAAATCTGATAATTAATTTTGTCTATAAATACGCAAAACGATAATAAAGAAAAATCAATGACATTCTAATTGTCAAAGATTGCTTACAATAATTTAAAACTGCGATAGATCATTATTAATTTTTTTGATGCAAAAAGTGCTTGAAAAATGATGACATAAGAAAATTATGCTTCATTTGGCAACAATTTATTGAATATTATTTTTCATTTATTAAAATACAAATTAGTATACAAAATAGGTTTACAAACATTGAAGAAGAGATATGTACCTTATCATGTTACATATACAAACATATAGAACAACCAGAAATGCTGCTTTAAGCTGCTTCAATACTGACCAAACTCGAAAGTATAATTATTAGTAGTATTGTCGAGACACCAAAAAATGAAAGTGAAAGTGAAAGAGCACCAGGAGAGATGCGTAAACACAATACATATCAATTTTCTAACTCGCTCGCATGAATTGCGGGGCGGATTTGTCATAACGGGTAAAGCTTCGCACCGATCAGTGATAAAGTAATTAAGGAGAGAAAGAAGTTTATTACATTCCGAACAAATGCTCTGATGACAAGAGATGAAATACAATAGTCTAAAATAGCGAGGCTTTCCTATTTGAGGTACGGTTTTATTTTTATTTAATGAACTTATAAACCGAGCGTGAATGTATATGCCGTTCTAGGATGGCGAATATTATATAGTACGTCGCGATGTTTTTCGGGATTTTATAAAAGCGATCGCAAATAGTAGATAGTTAAGTAACCGTAGACTGTTCTACATAGCTGTTAATCGTAATATCACACACGCTTTCTGTGGTATTTAGTTGATTCTGTCATTGATGTTACATCCGTCTGACGACATGCGACGTAAGTAAAGACGAAGCTAAACAAATATACATATATGCCGTGGACTTCGATATCTTGGAGGGCAACTGCGATCTGACATCTGTAATTTCGCTCATTAGAAAGCAACACACACACACACACACACACACACACACACACACACACACACACACACACACACACACACACACACACACACACACACACACGCGCGCGCGCGGAGAATGTTTGATAAAGATTGGACAACTCGTGAATGAGTAGAATATGATAAATTGAATAGAAAAGTTCTTTATTATTTTGTATTTTTTGCAATAATTATTAAAATAATAATTGAAAAGAATAGACTGTAATGAGCACGCGTTTCGCGCAGCTAGATCATAGGATGTGTGTTCTGAGCGTGTTAGCGAGTGTTGCACAATTAACAACGAAAAGACAAGGGTCGGAGAATGTATTTTTCGTTGCCATGTAACACTCATCGCTGACATATCCAAAGTACACATCCTACAATCTAATCGCGCGAAACACATGGTCATTCGCTAATCCTTTTTGATTAATATTTCAATAATGCTCAATGTTTATTGCAAAACGATAAAGGACTTTTCTGAGGCAGGTCACAATACTCTTTACTCGCTAGATGTTGGTTTAATCTTTATCAAACACTCTGTACACATACACACACACACACACACACACACACATGTATATATGTATGTATATGTATATATATACACACATATATATATTATATTTATATATGGAAACCACTACTTTATTATACTGGAATCATATTGAGTATATATCTAGATAGATATCTGGTAAAAATATGATGTCTCTTCGAGAAACCAACAGCCGAGATTAAAGTAATCCGTGGTATTTTATCTGAAAGTAATTCGAGGGAGTAATCGAATGACTCGCACATAAATATGTGCAGGATCGAGAGTATAGTCAATTTGTATATTGCAATTGTCGCAGCCTGCTAGATAGTGAACTTGATTTGTTATTTAGCGAAAATGACTGGCTTATAAATTTTCTTATTAAAGCCATTATATTTAAATAACCCACGTGTGATCATATCGTATATAAATCAAGTTAATTAGCGTGGGGAAATTCTTTACATATGAATGTCGCCTATGTGAAATATCGATGCCATTTTCGCGCGATGCATTGAAATGGCTGTAAAAATTATTAACAATTGGAATTCTAGAAATTAAATAAAGAATTTAAATTTGGAACTAAATGTGTTAACTATGTTAAATAAACGTATTTTCTAAAATCGTATAAAAGAATAATCTGATGTGGATGTGAAGGAAAAAGCTAAATATTTAATAAAAAGTTAACATAAAGTTAAACAAATATAATTGTAACGTAATCTTTATTAATTAAGCTTTATAAATATGGGGCATTTGTTAGTTATTTTTATTATAATTGTTATCGCTTATTTATGAAACTGTTAAAAGATCGGTATTAGTATTATCACTTTCTAATTTTTGCCTTAAAAATTGAATTGTTGAGCTTCAAATTTAAATATTTTTTTTTTTTTGAAGACTTAAATTTTTTTCCAAAAAAAGTTAGAAAATAGCTGCTTCATGCAATTGTTCACCATTCTCGCTTTGGTTTTCTAAATTCGAAAATCCGCGCAATATTTCGATGCATTCCTTAAAGATGAATATTCTTTAAGATTATTCTATTATTCATTGTTTACGCGACACATGGAAACAATTCCAAAGAATGAAAGATGCTAGTTTGCGCCTTTATATGAAAGTATTCCCGCGATTATATCAATTATAGAGAGAATCGACAAACAATCAGCCCTTAACATTTCTATCAATTGTGAATCTCTTTTTTCGTGCACATGAATTGTAATGAAATCGCACGAGATCATACATTGTTATGTCGTTATCATCAGCATAAATTGGATGTTAATTCTAAGACTAAACATTAATAGAATAAAAAATATTATACACAATTTTTAACATATCGATCTTTAAAAAAAAAATTTCATATGAAGCATTTTATGTCAGAAGATTTCAATATTATCATAAACAGAATTCATAAAAACGCAATCATATACATATCTAACATACGGTATGAATTTTCTACAAACACGTTGATATTCTTGACTTAAATTTAAATGATTGGATGATTCTATGCCGCGGTGAAGTGTAACATTTATTTCTATGATCTGTTTCTATTATTATTATTATTATATCTCTCTATTATTATTATATTATTCAACATTTTTTTCTTTCTCTTGCGAAACACAATCTCATTTAATTACATATCTTTCTTTTGTGTGCAATTTTATAATACAATATATATATATATATCATTTATTTTTTTATTATTAAATTTTTGCGAGAATCTTGATCACACTATGGCATAATTCCATTCAGTCATCGGCAGCCTTTACACCCGTCCAAGCTGCGATCGCAAGATCGATTCACAACGACGATTGCATATCGAGATCACAAATTCGAAGGGAGGTTGTGCACAAAAATGAACAAGGGGAGGGGGGAAAGAGCGCCTAGAAAAGAGATTTGAAAGATCAGATATCGAAGTACGTACTTATATAAAAGATCATTCAAAATGAGAAGAGTCGGGACTTATAGTTGCTTAGTTAATTATTTGCGCGAGTGTATGTGTAAGTGTATGTATGTACGTGTGTCTCTGTGTGCGTTTGCATCTGTTTACGAAATGAAGCTCTTTATAGACAGTAATATGAAGGGATGTCTACACGACGAACTGTGGTACTTTGTACCAATTGTTTACAACTTTCGTGAAGCTGGGTATCCTTGATATTACGGATTATCCTTGATATCTCTGAAATTATGTGAACGAGATATATGTAAGAAGAATTCTTTATCTTTATCTTGATCTTCAAAGAATAATATAATAAGTAATATTTATTAAAGTCGAAATAAAAGTAAGGAATTCTTCTTACGAGTGGCAGAATTATAATTTATTCTATCAACGAAAATAAAATTAATATTCTTGATGATCCTATGAATTGAGAGAGATGGAGCAGTTTATACGAGAAATGCGAAGACTTTAGGATTATAAGCTTCTAGCGTGTTTATAGTATGATTCGTGGAATCTCATGCTGTACAGACCTCGCTGATTCTGCTTTCTAAAAATGTGAATTTGTCGATTTATACATGTATCTGTGAATTAATGCGAAATTATAAATATCTGAATATCCGGATTTATGAGGAGTGATATTTACAATATTTTTATCTTATAGATCCGTAAATCTCAAGTATTTCTCTGTAGGTATACGGGTTTATAAATTTGTAAATATCCGGATGTATGAGGATCTTTGGATTTTAGAATGTATAGATTTATATATCTATAGATTTCTTGAGTTTCGCTTCATAGATCTGAATCTGCGCTCAGGTGAATATCGTATTACACCCGGCGTATGTCAGCTACGTGTGATTGATATCTGCGTTTTTTTCGCAGACGTTTAAAAGTATGTTGTAAATGTGTAAATTAGCGTTGTGTAATTAGTAATTCTTTGACAGGGTCAATGATAAAATCGGGATATCGATCTATCACATCATGAATTCGCATTCAAACGATATATTTAGCGATGGCCGATTTTGAGTTTTACATATATACATTCCACGCAAGCGAGAAATTAAAATCAATTTATTGTTTTATTGGCGTTAAATGCGCGCTATGGATATCCTATGAAATTTGATGGAATCTTACAAACATGTTGCATCTCTCGCGAAGATTTTATTTGTATAGAATTTTATGATCACCGTTTTGCGAAAATGCCAAAGACGAAATCGCGTAATCAACGCTGCGACATGAGCAATCTCGGTTAAAAACAAAGGAGAGAATACGACAATCACATGAACCATAAGATCGAACAGTAACTCGAGATACTAGGATCGTTCGGCATCGCTCAATTTGCAATGAGAATTCCTGAGGGAAAACACATAACTGCTTTTGATACTTATACATTGTACAGCGACATTTCGAAAGTGATAAAAAAACACGCCCTTACATTCTCAACTTTACATCAGTGAAATCGATCGATCATTCACAATATATGCTGGATTTATTTTTATGTTGTCGAAAAAAAAATATATATTGGAGTATCTATTTTGAAAATATATATTTATTTATTCGTATATATTATCGAATATATAATTATTTTTATTAATACGATCATATTTTAAATAAAAAATTAAATGGCTTGAAAAGAGAGCCTGTAATTTTCTTACAAACAAATAGATATTTCGTGAGTACAGTAAATGATCGAGCATTTCGCCGAATTTATTATTGTAATTAAGGGCACGTATTGGACCACATTCGTCGTTCGTAGACAACCGCGAGCGTTCTGTGGCGTTTATTAATCGATAGATACACCCGTGTCTTATATTTGTATCCGTCTGTATGTATGTAAGGACGTGTCTCTCTGTGTGTAGCTATGTTGTCCGTGTATTTATTTGCGTGTTATTTTCTAGATTTATGCACTGCGCGCGTGTGCACGCGGTTTCGGTTTGCAATCGGTGTCTGGGTGAAAGGTGGATTGGAAATTATCGAAAGAAAAAAAAAAAAAACATAAAAGAATGAGAAATAATGTATGACATTATATGTTTTCGAGGAAAATGTTTCCTACCATGCAAGTCTCGACGTATGCATGTGTGTACATACACACACATGTAATATGTACATGTAAATATATATAATATTGACATATTGATCTGCATCGCAGAAATTTATCCGAATTAATTGAAACACATCGCGGAAATTTTTTTCCTTAACATATGCACATATAAAATGTATGTTGATTTTTTTCCTTTCAATTTTTAAATCCTGAAAAAAAAGGATATATATTTTTAAAATTTTAGTCTAATGTAATTATTATGCAGAGATTTGCAATTTTTAATTCTTTATATCAAGTTTGTTTTGACGTTTAAATAAATTTATTGATTGTTTAAGATTTTTGAATCTTATGATGCAAATATATAAATGACACGTTGAGACAAATCGCAAAATCGGTTCATGGTTCAATCCAAGTACATCACGAAACTGTAGGAGTTGTGATAATGTGTAATGTAGAAAAATTTTGCGAATCTATTTCTATACATGAGAGAGAGAGAGAGAGAGAGAAAGAAAGAAAGAGAGAGAGAGAGAGAGAGAGAGAGAAAGAGAAAAAAATTTCTAAAGGCTGGCAGCGCGTTTCCTGAACGATCTTTTTGGCATCAGAGCCCGATGTTGGACTCTGTATCAGCCGTTACATGTTCTTCACACTTGGTTATCGTACACTCGTTAGCCGCACAGATGAATAATCGTTGGAAACGCACTTACACGCCTTGTGGATTCTCGCAGATCGAGAAAGGGATCCTCGCGAGATCGATTAACGATTATTGTAATAATCGTTCCTACTCCTATAATTGGCGTCGGTGTATGAAAAATTTATGATCACTTCGAAAGACTATTCGAATGCAAAAATGATGTGATTCTTCTCTGTCGAATGCGTACGATGTCGTACCAGTTTCCTCCACGCGGAAACGGATGGTTACATAGAACTCATTCACGATGCAAAAATTACTTATATTGTGAAGTTTGAAATAATTATCGTATTGAGAGAGAAAGATTAGTGAAGTAAAAGAAAATATAAATGGACTTTCAATTTGCTCGGATGTTCGAGAAATTTAATGCTCGAGTGAATTTAATGCTTTGCGGACTGAAGTGTTGATTCGACGTCCTATATTCGGTCCGTATTAGAAAAATATGGCGCGACAAATGTGAGTGTTATTTTTGCGACTGAATACGATCACATGTTCGCTTAGATATATAACTGCTACTTTCAAGATTATAATTTTATATTAATCTCTGATATATATGTATATCACGCGCATGCAGCTGCAGAAACTAGTCCGTCCCCTGCGCACGCTACAGTACAACATGCTCAGTCCGCAAAGTATCGAAAGTATTTATAGTTATGGTAATAATAGTAATCCGTAATTTTATAAATTATCGTTTTTTTATATACTAGATGTAAAGATTGAGAAGATTATTTTCTTTTACGAATGCATTAAAATGGATTTGATTTTGATAGGTTTCGTTATGGTGCAATCTTTAGAATTTAAATCGATAATACAAAGAAACGAATTGTCTCATATAAGAATACTTATATTATTGGGTTTTAAATAAATAATCACATTTTAAGGAAATAATATTTATTACATATAGCATATACATTTTTACAACTGAGAACTCAACAAATTGTAATTATACAGAATTATAAATTTTATATATTAAAACTTATAACACTTTACTAGTTATAGTAAATAATTATTCTTAATAAGATTATGGAGATTGCACTATATCTAAAACCAGAATTTCGATATATATAGACACATAAGTTATAAACATTTAAATTACCGTGTAACATTTCGAAAACAAGATTTTGATTTAATGACTTTCACAATTTCATATGACACTTTTTTCACGTTATTCCAGGTCTTATTACGTATCGTGAATTATACTATGCAGAAGTGATCGTTTAATTGGCAATTCTGTATCAACATTGTTCAATAATAATTTAACAGTGCTAGCGTGAGGAAATTGTGTACGCTGTGGAAATTGTGTCGATATGACATACGATTTTCATTCATCGATCGTACATATGCATACATATATGAGAATAATCACACAAGCATACAGATACACACACCAACCACCGAAATAATCCAGTACACAGGCAGCAAAATCGAAATTTACGCACGCGCGACGTCACATGGCACGACGAAGATTAACTTTAAAGATCGTGCGTGCATAATAATAAACAGCAACACTAAATAAAGTTAGTAATAATAATAAGGATAATACTTTCGTTGCAAAGAAGGGAATATAATATACCCGACATATTTACGAGATGGATTCGCGCGCAAATCCGTAGATAATGACAACAATACTGATAGTAATAATAACAGATGAGGAATAGTAATAATAATAATTATAATAATAATGATAATGATAAAATTAGCTGCAGCTTTCTGTGTAAGGTTATTGTGATATTTAAAGAATAATAACTTTACCGTAGCGACATGAAACTATGTTCAGAGATAAGAATCTAATATTTAGTGAGCGAATAATAATATTAATAATGATAGTAATAATAATATAATAATAGCTACAATGCTGATAATTAATCAGTATGTCGACGGGGCTTGAGTGGACACGCCTCTCCGAAAACTGGTCCACGGTGAGGTACAAAATCGGAACCGTGGACAACCGCGACTCTCGATTCTTCTTTTTTATTTTTTTTTCTGTTTCTCTTAGCTATTATATGTCTATATGTCTGCATGTGAGTATTCGTCTTGTTTTGTCATCATCGCGGACGAGGTTTGAAATGACAATCTGAGGCCTCGTCAAATACTGCCGGATACATGATGGACATTCCGAAGGTCGATTGCAGAATATAAATTAATGAAGAGGCAAAAATTACTGATTAGCTGCCGCCGGGATTTATCAGGAAATAGATGTTATCATAAGATGATGATCGTTCGATCGACAATTCGGAATGTCTACGTTGTGATCTGGATCAATCCGTCCATAACATGTCTCGTGCCGGAGACATTTGTGCACAAACGCGTGCATATTAATCATTGGGACTACAAAAACATATCATCATATGTAATAATACTATATATATTATATATATATATATTAACAAAAAATATTAAGCAATAAGAATTTATTTATATGCCCGTAAAAAGAAAGTGGAATAGAACGAAAGAAAACAAGAAAAAGTAAATAAGTAACATATTAAACATTGCATATCAATTCGTGTGTCTGGGCAAGAATTAGCTTATATATATATATAAATATAAATATATATATCTATAATCTTTACTTCGTCGTTGTCAGGCGTTAATGTTAAACTTAATTATCATTAATTAATTATTAGATTGTGAAAGAATTTCTTCAGGTTCTAAGCAAGATTTGGAAATAATAAAACGAGCAAAATACATGTGCTTGATATTGTACTGCCTACTATAATCTGCTCCTTTTATTTAAAAAATATATTTCAACTTTAAGATTTAATTTTTTTATTTTCTTTTTATATTTTCTAAAATTAATATTTTGTATATTTTTATAAAAATATTTTATGTTCGTTTTATTATCATTCAAAGTATTATATATTAAATTACAATATATATTAATTATTCATGTAAATGCATAGATGCTTATGATTGTTAAAAACGATATATTTTATAATTAATTTATTTCAATCAATAAATATTGTATATATGATAACATAATTAATAATAATAATTAAAATATAACTTTCAGAAATTTATAAAATATTTCTTACTTGAGAAAGAATTATTAGTAAAGTAAAATAAAAGCAATATAATTTTTTAAATGAAGGTAAGTATTAAGTATAAAGTAAATTCCACATAGATGATATAGACAGTCTATATGTATGTATATAATGAATAATTATACATTTGAGATACTTATACATTTGAGCTATTTTGATATAAAGTAAAATTACATACAGTGGCAATAATATACATTTATCGTATTTTTAGAATAAATATTTATAAAATTCTAGTATCATATATAAAAAGTTTTTATTAATTTATGATTAAATGTAACAATTTATATATTTTATAAAATATTGATTTTACGGTAAAAAAATATTATTTGTAATACTAGTAATAATCAATTATGTCTGCCAGACATTGTTGCATGTACATGATAATAACTGCTACAAAGTAATTTTCTTTTAAATTTTTTATATTATATAAAAATACAAATAGTTATTTATTTGAAAAAAAATCCATTTATCACATACATACACAATACACACGCACACATATTAACTTGTACGTGTGAATTATTATTTTAAAAAAATGAAGAGAGAGAGAGAGAAATTCAAATATTTCAAGGAATTCAAAAGATATTCAAAGAATTTCAAATATTTCAAATATTTACATAGAAAATTAACATTTTTACTATCTTTTAAGGTATTAACATTTCTCGAAATAACTTAATATTTCAATTTACTGTCTTTAATAATATTATAGTCAGGTCGCATTATAACAATACGGATTTAACAAAATAAACAGCTGTCGGATAATCTGGAGCGCATACATACGGTTTCATGTTTATTTATGCATTAACTATTATCTTTGCATACTGGCTTTTGCGTATATGCACTTAAAATTGTTTACACAGCCCCAAATGATGTACCACTTATGCTTCTAATGCACACGATAGTGCTTCTCTATGTATCAGCGTTATCAATAGCTCTTGCAAAATTAGATTTGATATGATATACCTGTTTACTTTGCAATTAAAGCTTCAATTCTTCATTAAATCTTTGCTATAGTACAAAATGCACTTGGAATTTCTCTTAATGTAATACGAGAAATTCTTCTTTTATTTTAAATTAAAACGGCGCTAAATAAAAATAATAATTAAAACATTATATATAATTATCACAAAATAATAAAAAAGTATAATAAAACTTTATACAAATATTATAATTTTAATATGTTTATAATATGAGTTAAAAGAATTGTATTTTTCATATAGATTTCACGGAATTGTAATTTCATTACTCTCTCTCTGATTTTCAGTTTCACGAAACTATTCATTCCATTGATTAATGAACGGTAATCCTCAATCAAAAATTTATGCGTAAATTATTTACTATATTAATGGAAAAAAGAACGAATTATTATATAACGAGTAGATTTTATTATCGCTAAATTACCTGAAGTATTATATTTTATAATGATTTCGGTGTACATATTATACAAGATATGCGTTTTAATAAGATTTTAATAAGATTTTCTTTCGGAAAAAATACATGACAGCATCTTTACATAAACATGTATATACGAAGCAAGACACTTTTTTTTTATTGACGAATGAATTATTTGAATTATTCATATAGCGATTAAAAAATAAATTTCTGATATAGCAATACTTTTAATAGCGTTGAAATATGGCAGTGTCGTTTTTCCAAGGGAAAAATTAATATATGTATTTTATGTGTACACATACACACACACACACACACACACACACACACACACACACACACACACATACACATATTATATATATAATTATATGCGAATAATAATTATCCTGAAAGGAAAACCGGTAAATTTGATCCGGTCGATCGACTTTCCGTGGCGCCCATAATTTGCTATCGAGCTTTAATTAAAAATCGATTTTTGCTTCTCTGCGCGAGATAAAAATGTCGGCAATTTGTAGTTGAAGAATTCTAGACTGCTTCGGCTAGCACGAAAATTCAGTTCATTGCTGTTTATCAATACATTGATCGTTTTAATTGGATCCGATTGAGAGCAACACGAATCATACTGTTTGTAATACGTAGTTGAGTCAATTATGCTCGCCGCGTATTCGCGGATCTGGCAAACTATAGCGAAATAAGCAATTCGCACGAAGTGATTATCCGCAATGGATGGCATTTGCAATTAGGCTATCTAATTTCGAATGTGGCGCACCACGATTGGATGCATGTGGAATCATCATATATGTAGATTACTCCACTGACCTGTCAGGGATTAATGTGAGTTAAGCAGACTTTTTGCACATATATTAATAATATTTACGTGATTATGTTAGAAATAGAGATGAGACAAAATATATTATATATTTATAGATTTAATGTATATGTGTCTCAAGATGTACATATAATACTGAATACATTTAAAAAAGAAAATAAAAAGAGATTGCAAATTATTTAAAGCATTTGTTAATAAATTTAAGAACAGGAATTCTGAAATAATTTAGAAACATATTTGTTCAATAAATAAAATTATATCTATATTATAAATTTTGCAGCAAACTTGTCTTTTAATGCAATAAAAAAGGAAAATCATTAAGAATTTTTAATAATTTGAGAGATAAATTTTTAATTAAGAATTTTTTGTCACATTGATAAATTTCTTTGATAATTATGAACAAAAAACTGTTCGAAATTTGCATGAATTTTTCGATCGCTCATGAGACGTTAAAATATATAAATGTGATCCTTTCTTTTTCTTATACTTAAAAGTTTATTTCTGATACATTGAGAATAAAGCCATGCGAATGTTTATACCGAAAAAGTAGCATCGAGTCATCGTCGTTGGATAGATAGCATGCTTGACAAAAAAAAAATGTTTCTTTCGATGTCGAGAGGAAAAGAAATTGGAAGAGATACAGAGAGAGAGGCTGAAGAAAAAAATGAGAAAGTAAAATTGGTGAATGATGGTGTAGAAGATTAACTTGGCTTTGTCTTGAAATAGCTTTAAACCGCCACAAGTCAAAAATATACCACGCACCGTTTAGTCTAATGCCGGACGGACGGACGGAAATGGAATGATGTTGATAAACAATACAATCTACAAGGAACGTTTTACGAATAATTATAATTAAATTATAGAGAACGTGCCTATATTTCACACCTAAAACTATCTATACTTATATGTTATACAAATATTTTCTTATATATTTCTTTAAAAGATATAATATTATTATTTTTTTCGTTTTAATATTAATTTTCGATTATTGACAAAGAACTAAGTTAAGAAGATTTAATAGCATTATAAAATTATTCCAAAGTTAGCACAAAGATACAAGTTTAAATTATTATCAAATTCAAATGATAAGTCAAAATAATTCATGCTTAAAAATTGAAAGTATTATTATCTAATAATTTCATATTAAAACTCTTTTCATAAATGTAATATATTTTATATTTTAATATAATATAAGAAATATTTGTTAAACTTTCTTAAATTGCAATCTCTAATAAAATTGTTTTATTACAATTTGTTAAAGATAATGGATTCACTTTAATAGAGATAAAAACTTATTGAGAGTAAATACATAGATATATCTCTATAATTGCATTAATTTATTAAGGCAAAATCTAAGTAAGAATTAATATATATGTATAGAATCATATATTTTCGTTTGATAAAATATATTATAGATACTTTCAATGAGAAGCTGCGAAACTGTTTTTGTTTTTGAAACTGAGATTGTTATCTCTTTAGCTTATAGCTAAGAGTATCTTCTTCTTAATCAACATCGTAGTTTGAAATTCTATTCTTGTTTGCACGTTTTGCGAATACGTATCTTCTGGGAATTTGCTTGATACATCGCGAAACAAATAAAAAAAAAAAAAACAATATAAGTGATAAAAATTAAATCTTGTAATTACTTAATTGATTTGTGTTCTGTCTTCTTAATTATTTTACTTTGATTAGTTAGGGATTGGAATAAGTTAGAGTTCGCTAATAAAATTATCATAAAATAATTAATATAATTTCTGTTTTTCTTTTTCAAATTTTATGTGTAAGAAATAAAAGGAATAATCAATTTCTTTTGAAATTAACTTATATTTAAAATAGTGACTCATTTTATTAAAATAGTGATACAGTACTTTTCGCAAGCACGCTGACTATGTAAAATGAACTATGAATAAGCAAACAGGTTAAGCAATTTGTTATGCAAAGCAAAGACGATAGATATCTAGCGTAAGATATAGTGCTAAAGTGCAAAAGTAAATGTATCGCGATGAAAATTTTTCTGAAATGATTTAAAATTGCAGTCCTTTCATGAAAAGAGATGAGTCAGCTTTCGCCAGTTTCATCATCTATTGCTAGAACTTAAATAAGTTAGTGCTTAAAACAAATATCATGACATCATTCGGATCAGTTTACAGATAGTGACGTGGTGATTCAATAATAAAATCATATTAGTTCAATAATAAAATCATATTATCAAGTTATTTAACAAACATTTTCTTAATTGGAGAGTATTTAAAATTATTTTATGTATGCAAAAAATATTTATAAAGAATTAAGCAAAATCTAAGATCCGATTGATATTATCAAGATAATATAAATTAATTAAAAAATAAAAAAGATTATTAAAAGATAAAAAAAATTCTGACGTGTTTGTACAAAAAATAAGATAAATTTTGATTTTTTTTTACAATTTATATATGCTTTAATTAAAATTCATAATTAAATTCATAATTCATTTGATAACATTCAATTTTAGAAAAAACTATGGCACAAAAAAGCATGAATATTACGTATTAATAAATAATAATGTTTATTCAACAGATTAAGTTACATAACAATTAATAACGATTTCTTAATTTTTCTTTTTTTCGAAAATTTCTGTGTTTATTTAAAATTATTAAACTCGAGAAGATTTTATTTTGAATATCTCTGTAACAATTTTGAATGAATAACTAAATAAATAAACTAATAGATATTATTTTAGATGTATTTTTCACGCTAAAAGTAAAAAAGAATGTTATTATATTATATAATAGAATAAATAATTTTTCTTACTATAAAATTGAAAATCATGCAAATTTTGCCAATCAATCTAATAATGATGAAGTTTTCATAAAAACTTCATCATTATTGACAGCATGTCATTCATGAGGAACTGAAGCGTGTTAAGTATTTTTGCTATTTTCCTCTTCTTTGTAAATTCTCTGTACTATTCCTTTTGACTGTCTCTCATACGCAATAATATTATACTTTTAAATTTGTTAAGTTTGGACTTAAATAATTAATTTATTGCACAAATGTTATAACGTACAGTTCTTCGCTAGTTCTGCGGATTTTACGGATTTCCGGTAATTTCTCCCGCGAAGCATTTTCCGAAAAGTTCGCGAAGCTGGACACGTGCCAAGTTCGTCGTCATCTTCGTGGTCTTTGTCGTGGTCTTCGTCATGGTCGGTGACGAGGGCGTGCAAGAGAACCGACGCCAACGCCTGGTGTCGCTTCTCACCCTGGCGGTAGTCGCGACGCCGGGCTGCCTTCAGTGCGCCGCGCATCCTCGGACGTGCATCGTGTCGGTCAAATTGCGCTCGCGTGCGAGCGATCGAGACATGTGATTCATCGCGCGATTGCGGAGAGCGACGAGGAGAAAAAATGACAAGAGGAGATCCTATACGATCGTCGACGGCCTAAAGTGGTAAAGCTCAATCACCATACGCGGCAAATCGACCCGGGAAAATCCTTAAATGCGCGAGAAGAAGAAAGAGAAAGATGTGAGAAGACGTCGCGATATCTCGGAGCAATGTCTCGAGACGCGCGAATCTCTGCGATAATCACATATGATTAAAGGGCAGAGGTTGTAGGGTATCGAAAAAGGGGGATAATTACGGCCACGACTAAGTTCCCGGGGGAGTGAGATATGCAGGCAAACATATGGGGGGACAGATCGGCGGAGATGTTTATGCTTCTCCTCTAGAAGATTTATGCGAAATGATCTATAATTAATCGTGGGGAAAAATAAGTCATCGAAGAGAGAGTGGAGTGATTATCGCCCGTAGAGAAAAACCGATGCCTCTACTTTGAAATTCTCGAAGGGTGTACAATCTCTTGCTATTTTACCCTTAACCCTTCCGTAGTGAGTTAAGTAATATTGAATAATTAAATAAAAAAGTATCATTTGTATTTTAACGGGCAAAACTAATTATATTTTTATTTATATTTGTTTTTGTGGTGATAATAAAATATATCCTAGATATTGTATATATCAAAGAAATAATATTATTGTTTTATTCTAAATGTATGTATGTTAAATGGTGTTTCAAAAACATTGTTTAAATTTGTTACGTATTCATATTTTATTTAAACTTGTGATGTTTTGAAAATTGTTTTTATATATATATTTTAGAGCTTTAAAATAAATGATTCATTTATTTTGTCTAAAAATAAGAATCTTAAAGTTGGAAAAAATAGACAAAAAGGCTTTAATAAAGATAAATAGTTTAACATAGAATCTCGGAAGTGCTAATAAAAAACAGGTTACTAATTATAGTTTAACATATTCTGAGACATTATACAAACATGATATTATTTATTTTGAAAATCTTGTATCTAAATTAAATCTCAATATGCAATAATTAGGAAAAAAATTGTAAAATGAGGGATTGTTAACCGTAGCAACATTGAGCGATTCGATTAATATTTTACGATAATCCCATATACAAAAATAATAATTATTAAATAATATTTAGAGTGACTATTATTATATGTATGTGCAAAAAAACAGAGAAATATAATTAAAAGATTATTTAAGTTATTTTTATATTATAGATGTGATTGAATTAAAATAATTAAAATAGTTAAAATAACTAAAATAACTTAATTTATTATTGAATTATTTGTTTAATATGTCTGATTTTTTCTACGACGATTTGATTAATATGTCTATTATAAAAATCCAAGTATCATTTATTAAGATAATGTGATATAACAACTAAAATAATGATAAATTATGAGTAGCGAATGTATCAAAGTTTCAATGATGCTGAACAACAATATCTTTTACAACAGTTTATAAATTCGATGTCATAATGTAGAATTATGTTGTGAGTAAAGCGCTTATAACTATCGATTTAACACACAATATCGATGAGAAGTTTATAAGACCTTTCTTTACTCCTCTATCAGTAAGAAGAGATAAAGCTTGAGTTTCTCTACTTAGTCTTGCTTATAATAAACGCATTCTTGCGTGCATACATTATCTCATGGAGGAAAGGGCAGTACTTTAAATAAAGTTTGTTTTAATATTACACATTTATTAAAGGTATTTCTTTATCAATATTATTTTATAAATGAGAGTTTTCTATTTGCATTGTGATAATAGCAGAGATAGAATAATCTTATTATCTAGAAATAAATCTTTCATTTTCTTTTAATTTGCAAAAATGATAAAATTAAGAATAAAAAATAAATAAAGAATATAAACTAGAACAAAATAATTATTAATTTATTTATTTATATGTCCCTTTATTTATTGTTTGTTCTTTATCCAATTAGTGAGTACAGATTATAGAATATATATCTCTCTTTCTGTTAACATATAGTAATAATTATAAACTAAAAGAAAAAAATATAATATTATTTCTTAATTAAAAGCATAAATCATTAAATATATATTAAATATAATATTAGATAGAATTTTTATCTTTTTCATATAATCTATCAGAGTCAAGAATTAATATTGATTTTGTGTTTAAATATTATTAAACATAATTTTATCTGCATGAGAAAATATCTGATATTCTGTAAAAATATTAATTTGCCATTAAAATTACACAAATTACGTATTATTTTATAAAATTATAATGCATATGCATAATATATTATTGGGATAAAAAGATAATTATAATAAACTTTCAACAACAAGTTACATTTAATTTCCTTAGCACTCCTTTGAGCTTGAAAGTAAGTTATATGATAGACATAAACTTCATCGAGAAGAGAAAGCGTATTAATAAGGTGTCGCCGTGAAATTGTCTTGGTACAGACCAAGCTTACTTTTGTCGATATTCGATTATAGTTGCCGGAACATCTTCGCGCATCTATATCTTTCCGATGTATCCCGTTCACTGTTCTCTAACTTCGACAGTTTCGACAGCCTATATAACTGTCTTTCGATTGCATCGTGTTCCGTGAAACTTCGGATGCTGCCAACGTACTTGACATTGTCATTGATCTTTATCTTACTTATTCTTAATCGGAAGCAGTTTTAAATCTCCTAATCAAGTTTGATTAATTATAAGTTAAACACTCGTCCAAAATAATTTCAAAATTTATATTTTGTATCTTAATTTGTGGAAGAAGATGAGAAATAAGATAAAAAATAATAAACAGTTTATTTTTTAATTGCAGATTATGAGATTTATATTACTTTTATAATTAATTGTTTATAATATAATTACATCAATTATAAATAATTTATATGTCTTTAATCTAAAATCTTAAGTCTAAAATCATGATTGTAACACACCAGATAATCGAGACATTAATCGATGGGGTTGATCTAATTAGTATACCAGCTTCCTGTGGGAAGTACCGTCGGTAAAATAACGACGGCATAGATGCGAGAAGAAGAACAAGCATAAAAAGGAAAATATAAACACCAATCACATTTTACCTCTTTTATAAAAGGCGTAATTTGACGTTGCCGTAATTATTTCGACCGTTTCATTCGCACGCACGTGGCCAGAAAAAAATTCAACTTCTTATATTCTATTTGTAGAGTAATCAAGGAAAGCGTGAAGCTTTCTTTTATACGAGATAGGATCCGTTAATGTGACGTCGTGCCGTCTTACGCAGTTTGTTCGAAGACATCTTTCTCCGAGTGCACACTTGGCACTTTTGCTGATAATCGAATTTTACGAACGGATATTCCTATTACACAGAAAGACATTTCGAAAATTACACGTGACATTACGTTTTCCGCGAAGAACTTCATAAGAAATAACTGTGCCAAAACATTTGCAAATGTTTGTGTTTGTAAGTGTGAAAAAACAATAATAAAAATAGTGCTCAGTATAAATTGAATACAAGTTATAGTACTTTGTGAAAATCAAAAATATGTGAAATGTCAGAACAATATTTTAGCAACAGTCGAAGATAATTCACGGAAAAGGAGAAAATTATTTCTGGTAATCTGGATAAGAGAGATCGGAAGATCGTCAATATATATAAGACCAAATTTTCGGATCGTAGTCGGTGACTTTAAGTAGAAGAAACAGTAAGTTTGAGAAAATGGAGAACTCGCTTCGCCGGAAGACTAGATCGGCTTCGATTTGCGCTCCGGGATTTTCGAGTATGGAGCAAATGTTGGAAGCTATGCCACCCTCGGGAGCTCGTGAAAGGGAGAGAGGGGAACGGGAAAGGGATAGCGGCAGTGGAACGCCGGATGGCAGTACACCTACGAGAAGACGAAGACCAGCTACAAGATCCCAGAGCGCTCGGGTTTCCGGCGGAAACAAAAGCATTCGTCGCCGTGCCGCTGCTCAAGGTAACGATAGTGATGGCAAAAATGGGAAACAAATAATATTGCATAAGATTTTGTTTTCTAATTAAGATTTATAATTTTTAGGAGAGTTTAAAGTTTCAAAAAAATTCGAAAGTTTAAAATTAATATAAAATATGTGTAAAATATGTAAAAATTAATATAAAATTAATAAATAAATAGAATTAATCGATTAGTTTATTCGTAAATGATAACCTTTTTTTTTTTTTATGAAAATTTGAAATTTGTCAATTATTCTATTTGTGAATAGTTCATTTCTGCTTTGATTGAGCATTTCGATATTTGAGTATTCAGCTTTTTCAATAATCAAAATATGAATAAATCTGAGATTAAACCCTTGAGATTAAATCTGAAGATATATAAAAGTCTATTTTACGCATTGAGTTTGACGCGATAACTAGGCATGATTTTGAAGGTGCCCGACAAACACGTGAGAACGTCATCGATGACGTACAAACCCTTCTGGCGAAAGAGTAAAGTGTAGGAGCTTAACAACGATATTGTATCGGTAACACGTTTAGTTTCGTGTGAGTTCTTGAAATCATTACGACTGCTATTCTCGTATGTGAATTTGGCTAGTAGGTCACTGACAGTCTGAACACGTTTCATCGTGTCACGATGTCTTTGCAAGTTTAGAATCCAGTTAAATTAACACTCTAGGGTGTGTTCGCTTTTCTATATATACGTTGAGAAATAGGAAGATATGTATTAACGAAAAACAAGAATGTAGTAACATTATTATCTTTACAAGATGTAAAATGAAAACACGAGACTAATTAATAGATAAACAGAGTACTTTCAATAATAATATGTTAAGAATTAGCTACGTTATTAGAATATTATTTATTTTTAATATCAAAAATATTTTATTAAGAGCAGTGCAGTCAATTAATATAATATTTTTCAATTATAATAAAAAAATAAATATTTCAATTATCATATCAAATATAATTTTTTTATCTTTCTGTTATTTTAAGAAAAAATTATGTAGGATGTGTACTAATATATCTCATGAGAATTTATTCAAAATTACAACAAATATTATTGCTAATTCTTAATTATATAATTTTATATTATAAATTAGAACTATATAAATTATTATTTAATGTAGCGGGAATTGTGAAAATTAATAATTAAATTCTTTAATTACTTCTATCAGCTACTGTCTATTAAACTTAACATTTTAATGAAATATTTTTATTTAATATTTTAATCTCTCTTGGTATATTTGATATATTTCTTATTATTACATATAAAAATATAATAATACATATAAAAAAAAATATATATATATATAATATATTATATATATATGTGTATATATATATTATATATATATATATATATTTATATGTACAAAATTATTAGATTTTTAGATTATGTTTTATTAATTATTTAGATTATATATTTTCTATCATAAACGTAAAATCCAATTTTGACTTCAAAGGTTATTTTCAATTGCGCGTGCTACAGATAAAAGAGATTTTACTTCTTTGAATATCTAGCAAAATGAGGGAATTTATCTGCTGCTCGATAAACTTTGCAATTAAGTGAAGCAGATATTCGACAATGTGTTCCACGATCTGAATTCGCTTTTCTCTCTCTTTTCGCGCCATTTAATTTTATTTCCTGGCTCTTTTTAAGCTATACTAAATCACTCGGCTTTCCACACACTAGTTTTGCGATGTAATAGATGTAGTACCTTTGAAAAATGTGCTTCGTTCTTTGCTTTACTCTTGAACGTTTACTGAAATAAACTTGATTGGCACACAATCAAGAAAGAACATGTTTATTTTCTGTCTCATTAATTATCAAAAGCTTTTTTAAATAGTTTTAACAGTTATTTTTGAATAGATGTTCTATTAAAAACTGCATATTTTGTGGCATTGTATTATGAAGATATCGATACGTATTTCTGCGAAAATAAACAATTTTTTCAAAAAGATAATCTATTTACACGCCCTATATGAATATATATACATTATTTTACATAAAATGGATGCACATACAAATAATATGAAAACAGATAAAAAATATAGTTATTAATATAATTATTAAAAATTTAGAGAGAGAATATTTAAGTTATCTATATAAATTATATATATATATATATATATATATATATATATATATATACATATATGAACGGCACAATATAAATTATTACATTTTATTTAATTCAATATTCTTCTTAATTATGTTTTACAAAACTTATATTGCTAAAAAATTTTAGCATAATAAATTTAAAGCTAATAAATTTGACTTAATATAATTGAAATTAAATTAGCTCATTAATATCAGTTGATATTGATTATTATACTTTGATTGCCTATAGTATATAATGTCGCCATTATAATTTGCTAAAGGTGTTGCACATTTTTATAATAAAGCTTGTACATCTACATCCGGTATCGAATATACATGTACGGCATCCTGCATATGTCGATTTCAGCTGCCACCCATCATCATCATCATCATCATCATCATCATGAAGGGGGTATGAAATCGGCCCACTGCAGCAGCGAACCTAGACTCACCGAGAATGACGTCAGTCCGGGGATTAGAAGACGAGGGAGTCGGAGGGGACAGAGTATGCATCACACGCATCAGAGGAAGAGTAATGCCTTCCTGGACGTACCCGATGTCTCATCTCAGATGCCACCGCGGGAGGAAGGCGAAGATGAGGATAGTTACAGACTTCGTAGCTTTAGTCTCACCAGCAAAGGTCAGAAATAATTCTTTTCCACTTGTTGCAAACGTAAACAAGAGATTATACTTTTTATGTTAAAACATCGGAACTTCGATTCTATTTTGCACTATGATGGATTTGATAGACACCCAACATTGGATAAATATATGACACAAATAGTTTATTAAATGATTAAGAAATAGAATAATATTAGGGATAAAGATGAAAGAAATAAAATAATTAAAATAACTATAATAACTAAAATGACAACTTATCATTACTTTACATATATACTTTATATATGTAAGATTCTAATTATAAAAATATCGATTATTTTCACAAAATTATAAGATAATATATGTAATAACCATTCTTTTTATCGTGAAAAATTTGTTATCATTATATTTATATCATTTTATTTAGTAATAAATTTAATTGAATTTAATATAATTTAGAATCTTAAAGGTTTAAAAATCTTTCTCAAAGCTTTAAATCTTAAAAATATAAATATATATTATATCATGATATCGTTTTTTAGATTGATAGATTTAAGAGATGATTTAAATAGTGCATTTTAGGATTTTTAAGTATAAGTGGATTTGCAATTTTACATCTATTTTAAATCTATTATCTTTTTTAAATCTATGAAATATTTTGAAAACTATTCTAGATTTATTATAAAAGAATCGGTAATTACGTGAATTGTTGATTTTTTAAAATAGTTTCTTAACAATATATAATTTTGAATGAATCAATTAAACAAATTTATATTCCATTAGTTTAATGAAATATTGTTTATAGTAACAGTTCAATATTTTTATATAAAGTTAAAATTATTTAATGAAATATATTCATATTTTACATTCAAAGAGAATTAGCTATATTAATTTATAACAAATATTTTAATAATTGTCTAAAGAGTACGTTCACAACGTTTTGATTGAAAATCTTTTGGATAGAATATCTAAATACTGTGTATATATTTTTTTAAACTTTTCGTATAATTAAAAGAAATAAAAATCAATTTTTTTTTTATTATTTCTTTTCTTCTTTTCTTCTTTTATTTAAAGATATAATTTTTAATATTAATTGTGCTTCTCTAAACTTCAAGTTTTAATTCTAATAAGATAAAGTTTATTAAAAACTAATAGAAGGAATAGATTTCATTGATAATGAAAAAACTATGGAGAAAAATATATTATAATTAAAACAATATTGTCTTTTTTTACTTTTTTTGTTTAAACAAAATTCTAGGAAATTTTAATCATATATTAAACATTGCAAAGTTTATTTGGATCATTGTATGATTTCTTATGGAATCGCGGACAATCTATATGAACAGAACGGGAATAAAAATTTAAAATACATTTAATCGTTAAATTTTTTTTCAGACTTGTTTATTTCTGCAAGTCTCGCATATAGTAGTTTACGAGAAGTCGAATCAGAAGTACATAAGTGAAGAAAATAGAATGAGAAAGAGAGAGAGAGAGAGAGAGAGAGAGAGAGAGAGAGAGAGAGAGAGAGAGAGAGAGAGAGATTTAATAAGAAAGAGAACATCATTAGAATCGAGATAAGCACAAAACAAGACTATAGTTGATATTGACATTACAAGAATCTAATCCAAAGTTGAGTCATTTCATGTTTATTTAATCAATGTTTTGTCTTGATAATAACGCATTTTGATTAAACAAGGATAAATATGTTATATATATATATATATATCCTGTATATATATATATATATATATATATATATATATAACTTCAACAGCGAGATTCATCCAATTATACTTTCCAGCAAATTGATATACTAAATTGATATATAATATCAACTGATATTAATGATTTTTATTTGAAGGCAATTTAATAGTATTGCCATGAGAGATAAAGTTTAATACCTAAGATAATATTGATTAAGAATTAATTAATCGTGAGAGATTACGATATTATTATTAAAATAATATTTTTACATTAGTATTAAAATGTCATTATCATATTGATGGGAGCTGTTATAGTCGAATTATAATTTTTCTGGATTGATTACTATGATGTTGATATTATCTCGGTGTAATATCGTTAATAAATATGTTAATGTGACATATCGATATTTAAAATATTAATCATTATTAGTATATAGTATCAGTATATATTTTTAATACATTATTTATTATTATTATAATATTATTAGTATGGAATAAATTTTTATGTTGTAAATTTATGTTGTTATGTTATTACAATAATTTTACAAAGATTGCAATTAATTAATATTGATTAATATTGAACTTTGATAAATTAGAAATATAAATAATTTAATTTAATTTATATAAAAAATGTAGAATAAAATTCCTCAATCTTTAATTCATTTTGAAATTATAATTAAGATATGTTTTATTAGATTAATTATTAAATTTTTAATTTGAAAAACATATTACATATATGTTAATGACTAAATATTCAAATTTTGAAAGAAATAATCTTTTTATTTTCTCACTCTTTTTCTTTCCCCCTTCCTTCCTCTCTTTCCCTCTCTCTCTCTCTTTCTCTCTCTCTCTTTCCCTCTCCCTCCCTCTCCCTCCTTCCCTCTCTCTCTCTCTCTCTCTCTTTCTCGCTCCGTATACTGAAATTGATTTCATAACTTGTTCCAAAAATCTATGACTGAAATTTAATACTATTAAAACGAAATATTATGTATAGATGTTTCCAATATCTCTCACATACTTGATATTGTATCCGATCGCTTTGTGCTTGTGTAATTCTACTGTTTCGTTCTCTGATAGCCCTTGGAACGGAGATAAAGTGCAGTGCACAAAGTTAGCGATTGAATTTACATTAAAGTGATATGGAATTTCTCGTCCAGATCAGATTGTTCGCTTATCTGCTTATTAATCATTTCCAGAAAGTTACTGTTTAAAAACGGAACATATATTCTAATAGTTTAGATTAGGAGATAAATCAACAACAAAAGCGCCTTGAGATAAACAATCTCTCGAAATTCCTATGCAATATTGCTTGCCATTATTGCTTTACTTTATGTGAATAGGTTAACAATACAAACTATGATTTGATACAGTTAATCTAAAATTTCAGTTAATTTAAAATGAATCAGTTTGTGTTGTATTAGCGACTCTTCGAGTTGTTTCATAATTGAACTATATTATTATACAAAATTTTAATTTGTATATTCACTCTGCAACTCTATCTTTTCTATTGTGTTGATTATATTGGTATATAATATTTAACTCAATGAATATTTAAATATATATATATATATATATATACGATGTTTTAGTTAAACTGAACTTACCTCATTAATCAAGTTAGCTCTGCTTAGTTCTCTGAGAAGAATCTGTTGATGAAAGAGTAGATAGATTTGCAGTTTTTAATATTTTATGTTAGAGAAGAAATTGTTTTTCTGAGATTTTCTATGAGAATACTATTCGTATTTTAGAAAAATCTTTAATAAATGACATTTTTATTAGAAAATAAACTTTGATATTTTATTTATTTATAAAATATGTAATTCTTGTAAAGTATGTATGTAAAGTATGTAAAGCATATAAATAATATTTCTATTTCAAAAGATTTTATTTAAAAATATTAAGTAATTATACAAATAAATATTTTTTTATTACATCGACAATTATTATTTATTTTATTGGTAAATAATTAATTTGGAATCATAATTTTTAATATAGTAATATTTTTTTGGTCACGTAATATATCATAAAATTGTTATGTTTGTACTTGTATATATAATTATAAATTGTGCACCATCTTCTGATGATAAAGCTTCTTAATTAATGTAAATTTTTAAAAGTTTAATCGTAAATCGTTTCATGTTTGCTGACAAAACGCACTTCTTTCACGACACAATATATATTTCAACATGTACAAAAATGTAAGCTATAATTGCAGCTGCTTTTTAAGTTTACATTAATTGTATTTTTAATTTAATGAAGTTAGTTTTATTTTATTGGAAAACAATTGTCTTTATAAAAGCAAATATAAATGAAACAACGAATGTTTATGGAATAGATTCATTATTTTTATTCAAATAACTTCCTAAGTAATCGAATTTATCTCCCATTTTTCGTAGCCTTGTTTATCTTCGTCTAATCAAACTGTTGTGGTTTTTGTTGTCTCAGACAATGAGATGTAAATCGAATTCGATCACTTATTACATTTGTGTTGTAGAACATTAGTTTTCTATGGTTTCAATTTTAATTATTTTCGAAATATGCATTAGAAAAAATGCTCAAGAATTATTATTCATTTTCAACATATCACATATTTTCTTTGCCAAAAATGCATGAAATATTAAATTTAAATTTATTAAGAGAGAATTTTATATAGCTTAAAAATATATTAAATTGGTCTTCAACTTTTGCTATATAATTTTTAATATACCTATTATATCTTTGTATATTACTAAATCAGGACAGATCTGTGTACATTTTTTATGAAAAAAAATACATCGAGTTTCTCTTTATTTCATAAAGAAGCGCTTGTTAAGTCGTAGCTGCATGAGAAAAAGAAAATAAAACAGTTGAATAAATATGTACAACATAATTATGAAAATTACAAAAGGTGATGCATTATAAAAATGATGTCATAGAGAGTCACTTTTAAGTGGCGCGTTAGTATGACGAAATACAAAAGAAGATTAAAATAAAAAATCTTAAGAAAATAAGTAAGATTCTTTGACATTTCATTGGTGTGTAAATCCGAGACAGAAAGGTAATGTGATCTGACAAGCACTTCTTTTCGACCTGTTACATTTTCATGAAAGCGAGAGATTTCTGAGAAGAGTATTTGAAATCTTATTTTCTTGGAAGAACATCTTACTTGACAGTAGTGATTCGCAATAATTTCGAGTAAAAATACTATGGGCAAAACATATCTGACTTGCGGTTTAATTATCTTGAAAAATTTCTAGAGAAACATAGAAAAATTTATTTTGAAGCAAGTTGTTTTAAGCGAGATTTTTCACACACATATGCAAGAGAGATATACATTTTTCATATATGAATATTACATATTTTACATATGATACATATTTTTTTATATGAATTACTGTTTTACAGAAAATATATATTCACATATATTTATATGTATAAATTGATAATAATTAAAATATGTTTGATAAATTCATAAATTAATACTTTTGATTTGAAGATTTATATAGTTTATATAAATCTTCGCGCTTATATGAAATACAAAATACGAAATATTTGCAGATTATTTTTATAAATTTGTTGAATATATTTGGACATCTGATTCCATACATTTAAAAACTTTGCAATTTATATAATATTATATAATATTATATAATATTATAATTAATATTATATAATTTATAAATATCTATTCATATCTATCCGTATCTATCGATTTAACTATTCATGAAATTTCCATAATACATTTACACATGACGGTTAAATGTACTAAATTCTTTAAATGAGATTAAATTCAATTTGAAATACAATTTATTTTCTTGTCACATATTACAACAAGTACACGTTTTTGATGCAAACAGATCAAAGAAATGATAAATTGCTAATAAAAAATATTATGTGAGATGTGAATGTAATATATATATATATATGTGTGTGTATTATTTGTGTGTGTGTGTATACAAATTTAAAAAGTTATAATTGAAATAATTACAATTAAGATGTATACATTTAAAAAATTTTAATTTTTATAATAATAGTTCTTGTCACAATAATAAAAATTTCCAATTATGTATTAAAATACCAAAAAATTAATACAATAGGCAATAAGACCCAATCATATATTAAAATATTTTGCATAGTATAAATGAAAAAATATTTTTTTTATATACATATTTTACTATGTATATATTCCTTTATATTGCAATATATATTCCTAATAATGCATAACAATTAATTTTCTTGCAGAATGTCTTATTTATGTTTGTTATTATGCCCTATTTTTCTTGACATATCTTTAAAGGAGGGCTAAATCCGCTTATGAAGGCTTTGTATTTCTGAACCTCTGGATTTGTTTACAATATCCATCTCGTCGGTAATCCGAGTTCTTATTTCAGTTGCGTACTTTTTCGTGATAGAATAACAATTATACGCAAACAAGAAAGACTTTACGAATATAACACGATCTTTTTCTGTACAAAATATACAGTAGCTGTGCTTTAGATTGCACGCCAATAAGCTTCAAACGCATATTAGCATTAATATAAATTGATCAATATAAATTGATCAATATATATAAATTGATTTGTCGTTTCATTATTCTTATTTGTCTCGTTCTTTTTCGAGTCCTCACATTAATCTCACCAGATGAAAGACTGATGGAAGGAAAAAATATCAACTGTAGAATCATAAACGTAAAGATATAAAGGGAAGCAAGGCTTGAAATCATAGATGTTTAAGTACTTATAATCGTTCTAAAATACATAGTACTTAACTTTTTTTATTATTAAAATAATAAATAAACTTGTGTCAAAAAAGATATTTCTTCTTTAGATTTTAGATTACTCTGTGTACGTTTAAAAATTTTATTAAAAGAATGTTATTATTCAAATCACATTTAATATAAATATGTCTAATTTCAGGATAATTTTTAGATATTCAAAGTTATTTTCTTTTAAACAAAAGCTAAAAGAAAAGTTTTATTTATTTACAACTTTACAAAAATATTTTAGATTTGCTACAGAAATTTTAAATTGCTTGTTTAATTAAATACTTATATATTCTCGTTTAGTTTTATGTCTACAGGGAAATGTTTCTCGTAAAAGGAACGGCTGTAAACCGCAAAGTAATGAAGATCGACAATAGATAGAATGCACGCTTGACGTACAATGTCGTTTCTCGCGTTATCCATTTACCTTTTATTAAAGTTCTTTTATGATTGACCCTCGACATTTTGACGGCATCAATGACCTTGCGTTATAATGATCGTACAATGACCTTCGTAATTTTATCCACATTAAGGCACTTCCTGAGACCTTAACTTTTTCATCTACTTATTTCTCTAGTTTAGTTTATATAATTTCTCTCATGTATCCATTATAATACTTTACAAGAGAAAAAAGAGTATATATATATATATATATATATATATATATATATATAACATGTAATTTGTGCTAAAACGTTGCAAACATGAATTAATCCGCACATTTTCAATATTTTTCAATATGTGACAACATCTTTTTAATAAGAATTGACAAATACTTTTAAAAATGTGCAAGATAATATAATTATTTTTTATCAGTTAACAACTAAATAAAAAAAAAAGATGAACGAGCTAAGTATATTATTCAATATTTAACTTTGTTTAATATAAACAAAAAGAATATTATTTTATGTTTCGCTTGATGACTTGCAAATAATAATATTTTATTTTATAAATATATATTTTTTATTTTAATTTTTAAATCAAAATGTTTTTTCGATTTTTACTTTCAAGTTTACTTTGATATTTTAAGCAATTATATATTCACATTTTTAAATTATTTAATTCTATTGTTTTATCGAAAGTTTTTTTAATCTGTAAGAATTTGTCTATAAAAATTTGTTTATTGCACATTTGAAGTTAAATTTGAAAACAAATTAGAATCAAACTCTCAAAGATATGTTGTGAATTAAATCTCCTTAATTTCTCTAAAAAAAATTTATATATATATGAGAAAATTGAGATTGAAAGCAAGAGCAAAATTTTGAATCGGACTAAGATAATATTATAATATTGTTTCAGTTATTATATATATATTTAAAGATTATTATTGCATAAGATGTACGCATTTGTAGCATTATAACTTTTTTGATATATTCCTTTTTTATAATGAATCTTGGATAATTTCGATTGTTCTGAGTTAATATTGATGGTTTACAAAGGGCATGCCGGCTGCTTTGCGATAAACACGTCGGCGGTACAGCTGCCACGATTTATTTATAAGTGACTCAACTACTGCTTTCGCAGTTATAAATAATCGGCGTTCCACCTTTCCGCGATATTAGGCGCATCGTATCTCATCTCGCTAAAGGAGGAAAGATTTGTTGTGCTTTTATTGCAGACCTTAACCCTCTGTGCTACAATTTTCTTTCTCATTTGCTAAGCCATGATTGCTCTTCCTCACAATTAAAGTAGAATTTAGATCGATTTTTCTCTGAATTCGTATTTAAGGTTGAAATGTACGTTTATGTGACAATTATATCATATCAATCTTTTATCATATCAATCAATATGATTGTATTTATTTTTACACGTCACATTTCTTTAGAAACATTGTCTTCTCGAACAATCAACATAATTTTTTTGTAAAATTTGATATCTTAATTTATTAAGATTAAATAAGTCAAAATGATAATCATATAACTGATTCTATTATCTAGATCATAATCTCATAACTGAGTCTGTTTTCTTTTTTTTGTATAGTTAGAATGTTTATAATTGAATGTTTATAACTGTAATCATGAAAAAGCTATTACTTTGCACTTTGTTAAAATAGTAAAAATAAATTTAGTAAATTTCTTCCTGAAAATCCTAAAAATAAGTATGAATAAATAAAAGTTTATTTCTACTTTTTAAGATAAAAAACTTCACTTTGCATACTTTTCTTCTTTAATAAGCATTAAGAATATATCCAATAGCAGGAAAAACGATTACATTGTTATGTACTTTATTAGTATATTTATTATACGTGCACAAAATCGTATTGATTTAATTACAATTAAAATTCAATTGATAAAATGAAATATTATATGTTGCTTTTTACGACGTCATCATCGATCAATTCCGCTAACTTTCACATTGCGCCCGTTTTCATCCACGTCATTACGCGTCAGCTTTATCCTACGCTCAGTTTAACATTATGATGTCACACTTATGTACACTTTATTACCATCCCATTTATCGTATGTAATAAAAACGTCACCGTTACTATTTCTACGTCAATGTAACGATTTCATTTTTTTTATTCATGCCCAACAAATTGTATATCGATTTCGCATATAACACAAGAGCACATAAATTGATAGATCTAACACTAAAAATTCTTAAGGGTCGCTTATTTTAAGGTTTTTTTTATTATAAGAGAGACGGGGGAGAGAGAGAGAGAGAGAGAAAGAGAGACAAAGATATCTTCTGGATAGTTCATTTGTTGAAGGAATATTTATCTCTCGTAGCAACAAGGAGTGGATACCAGTGACACTCTCCGACACGGAAAGTTATTAATTACAAGCTTGAACGAACGTGAGCGTGAGCCAATGAAAATTTCTTTCAAGCTTGAACGAGCATTTTGCACGGTGGATGGACGAGTCTTGACGCGTAGGTGTTTTTACGCGTATACATGCATGAAAATTCCATTGCATCTCCGTGTTTGCCATTATCTCTTTATTCGACGTTCAACACAATTAAATAAGCTTATTGAAAATCGCTAATATGCCATATTATATTGATGCTGTTTTTGTTAGAATTGTTGTTAAATAAGTATTGTCTATAGTTAAAATCATTAAAATTGAGATTAAACACGAAAACCAAAATGATTTCGCTAATGAAAATATACTCTGTTTTGCAATATGATCGCATGTTACATATTCAAATATTTTCATCAATATTTTTTTGTTGCATTAATTTTATCTCTCTCTCTCTCTCTTTCTCTCTCTCTTTCTTATATTTGCGATATAAAGAATTTATAAGTGCTTCATACACACTGGCTAATGAAAAACGAGCATTATCGAGGGTTCGTTCTTCTCAGGGGTTGCTGCTATTCAATTCCACCATACTTCTACCTTTGTTTCATCAAGGACCATTGCATCCTCGCAGTAGATATAACCCATTCATTGGTCAGACATTCTATTGTGTTGCTTCGTACTTGTATGATATTCATACCATTTTCTCGACAAATTCATGCAATAAGAACTTTTGTGATATAACTTTTTAACTAAATTATTTTTGAAAAAAAGTGTGACTAATACATACTCCTGTTGAATAAATAAAATTAATCACATATAATTTTAAAATGCCTAATATTAAAAATTATATACAGCATACAATTTACATAAAAAATCTTTTGACTTGGAAATTTCAGAATTTGAAAATTTCTCAACTATAAGTATATAAAATTATAAGATTTTAAATTATATTTAGATATTTTAAGAATTTTATAATATTATATATGTATACATCAGAATAATGCAAAGAAATTGATTGATTCTAAGATTATTCGAAAATTTCTAAATCCAAGTTTACGTATAAATATTCAAAATTATTTCAACTCAATCTAAAAATTACCTAGAAAATATCTTCTCGGTGAATAATGAGAAATATAGCGCAGGTGAGATGATATGACCTTGTATAAACTCTGAAATGAAATCAAAGAATATGTTCTCCCCGGGCGTTTGTCGAGCTCATTTTGAAAATCGATTTCGCTTTTCTTGGATGTTCATAAAACATTACTCGCTCGTAGAAATCCGTATACGACGACGATGACGATGGCGACGATGGCTCGTAACATTTTACGATTTCCCACCTCGTTCCGCTTTATCACGTGTACACGAGGCGCGCGTCCGCCTTTGCCGTGCACAGTTTTACATAAATACATATCAATCTTTCGAGCTTTAGGATGATGCATATCAGCTTGCGGCCCGATCTACGTCGAAATTTACGGCCGACTTGAGTCTTCGTTTTCGACGTAATCGCTTTCTGAGGTGAATATTCTCACCGTAGTTTAAGCATCGACGATTATTCGTAAGGCTTGCAATTTCTTTGAGCCAATGTAACCATTAATCGATATCTAGAAAGATACTATTTATGTCATACAATCTTTTTTCGATTTTTACGTAGTATAATCAAATTTATGAAAAAATGGAGAAGTGCAATGATGCATTTCTTATATACTTGCAGTTATTATGTGGTATATGCGACTTTTCTTTATTTTAACGTATGCCCACGTGTATACTTTTTGCTCAGTAACATTTATAATTTAAATAATCACGCGTGAGAAATAGTTTTTAATAACTTAAGGATTAATAAAAAAGATTATAAAATTGTATAACATTTTCTGAGCAAATATTAAATCAATAAATTTGCTTTAGAATATATTACACACATATATCAAGTGTAAATTTCTTTTAAAAAGTCTTTTAAAAATTTCACAGTTTTTTTATGATGTTTTTATGTAGTTCAAAAAGTACATAAAAAGTAAAAAATGTATAAAAGAATGTATATATTAATATATTTATATAGTATAATAAGAAAGAATAATGCTGCTTTGTAATCGAAGGCTTTAAAAAGCAAGTTTGCATATAATCATAACAAAGTTTACAAGAATCGTGCCGATAAAATGATGGCAGGTATTAATATAAATTGCGCGCCCAGCTTCAAACCTTCAATTAACATCATTTTTTGGCCTCTTTTTTCGAGGCGATTGCGAAATAACAAATCATTGATTGCCAATCGATTGAAACCTAAAAAACCTAAAAAAAAAATCGCAAACGATAGATTGATCTGTTAATTTGCTGGACTATATTTTTAAGTTTGGAGAGAGAAAAAACGCGGGGGAAGGGGCGTTTTGCAGAGCGAAACTGTTGCTCTTTTTCACTTTGACGAGGAACGCGGAAGACCAATTCTAAAATATTAAACTGCGTAGTTGCGTCATTCTGCCGTTGTTTGGTATACGGTCGATGATCGTCATGTTACCTAGAAATGATTTGATTGTGCGTATCAAAATCGATACGCAGAGACTAACTGAGAGCGTGGGTAGCAGATCTCGCTCTTGCGTTCTCTCAGTTCTCTCTCATGTTTGTGCGTATGATTCCGCATAGCTGGCGTGCTGCGGGCAAATCGAGTCTTGTCGATGTATGCTCATGCACAGACCACGTATGCATACACACGTTCGTGTATATCTATATGCAACCCCGCTTTTGTACGGGGACAAACCGCGCGTAGCTGGTAGACGGTAGATTGGCCCCTATAGAGCGATATCACTGCTGGCGCTTTCAAATGCGTTTCCCCCGGTTGCTTAATGGAGTTTAACCGCGATGTCGACGTCCTAGAAATTCCACATCGTGCTTATGCGGCGACTTTCTGCCGCAGGAATTTATCGAAGTCAAGCATGATAATCAATATGAATCAATGTTCTTCATTCAACAAGTTAATATCATGTCGTTTATTTTAACTGTTTGATACATGATTCGCGATTAAGTTTCACTCCATTTGCATTTATATCAAGTGATACTATTTTATGTATCTTGCTCTTTTCTTACAAGGTCTATATGTATAGGAAACTGTGAAAGTGTGATACCTCGTCGAAAGTGATAACTTTCAGCATTTCCAATGCTTTTAAGCTTATGGGCAACAAAGAGCCTATCCTGTAAAACATCTTGAAAGTATTAGAGTGCAAAGTTGTAGTATACACATTGCGAAATCTCGTTAGAAATTTGATAAAAGAAAAAGAAAGAGAGAGGAAGAGGAAATATTTTTTTATTAATAACAAATTGTCATATTATATATATATATATATATATATATATATATATATTTATTTATTTAGATGTATACAGTTTATTGATCTAAAACTTTTTATATTTAACTAATTACAACTTTTCCAGAATTATTAGAAAATTGCTATATATTTATTTTTTAAATATTATATAAATAAAAAGAAAAATAGGTTTCGTATATTAAATCGAATATTTTTTTATCTTGGACGTAAGAATATTAATATTCTGTCTTGTTTATATTATTATATTTGATATTTCATTTTTTATTTTTGATTAATATCATACCATCTTGGAAACATATTGCCCTATATATATATTGACATATTGAACTATAAACAACAAATTAAATATAAAATCAAAGTAAATATCTTGAATTACAATGCATTATTAGAGATAAATTATTTTAAGATTATTGTAAAATATTGCTCTTTCCAGGATCGTCTTAAGCAATGCCGCCCGTGTGCCAGCAAATAATTGCCACCCCTTTTTTATTGGATTGAACAAGACAGGAAAAATTTATTTCTATAGAGTCAATAAACAGCAATTTTATAGAACTTTAAGCATTTATTCAAATAGATAAATAAAATAAATAATGAGAAAATCATAATATATCTATGTATTATATATATATAAATAATAGGTATATGACTATTACTACATAAAAGCGAGAAAAACAAACATAATTGAACTTATCAATTTAATTATTGAAATCAATATTTTTGATTTTTTTAGTAGCAAATTCTTTAATAATATCTTTTATATTTAAGCTTTCAAATATTTCATTCTCTATACTTTAAATCAGTGCTGGGATTTACTTGCAACTTTCGGCTAGATTTCTTAGCTTACGCCTATTGTTTCCCTCTTACTGCTCGCGCCGCTCCTAATTAAGGAGCGCTCAGAAACGTGCACAAATGTAATGTGGCAATCTATCTATCTAAGTTCTTTTTATTGTAATTACGTTTCAAAACACAAATATTTTAGATTGTTACAGAACATATACGTAATTAATGATAGAATAATTATTTTTATTATTAATAAACATTAGTGGCGCGATCGCTAAGGCGCAAGCGATAAGAGGGGAACAGTAGGCGTAAGCTAAGAAATCTGGTCGAAAGTTGCAAGTAAATCCCAGCACTGCTTTAAATAGTTAAAGAATTAAGTCTTTCTTGGCACATTGAAGAATTCAGATAACTTTTTATTAGTTTAAGCTTAGAAAAAGATCTTTCTCCTGCAGTTACTGTTACAGGTAGGATCAGTAAAATTCTTAAAGATACTGTTAAATTTGGAAATATGGTTAATTTATTTTTAACATAAATTGCAATATATATCGAAAGCATTAAGTTTATCTTCAAAGAAAATTGAAACATTTTCGATTTCCGTATCAAATTCTATCGCATCAATATCACACTCTTTGAGTGAAGGATCACTCACTTTTATTTGTAGTCCATGCAAAATTTGTCGCCCCTTATATCCTGCCGCTCGTGTGCAATGCACACTTCGCACACGCGGTTAAGACAGCCCTGGCTATTTCACATGCTATGTGTATTTCAAGCAGCAAACAATATCTGCCATCCAAACAAAAAATAATTAATAATTTTTTTCTTATTGCTGATCATATATATTTTCTCTCTTCATCAAATTTTTTCAATAACTTGAAACAAATAAAACAAGTAATTTTCTGTCAAATAAATTTAAAGAAAGAAAGCTATATTTCTCAACTTTTTTCGTTTCTACATTTTCTTTTACATTTTCTTTTACATTCTTATCGTACTTCGTATCATTTCGATTTTGCATTGACGCTTATGGTTGACTATACTTGTGATTGCGGAAAAACAGAGAGATAGATAGATAGATAGAGAGAGAGAGAGAGAGAGAGAGAGAGAGAGAGATTTTTTAAATCTTTTAAATTGTTTTTTTATTTTTATTATGAAATATTACCATGCTATATGAAAGCAATTTTAAAAATACGTTTGTAAAAAATTGATATTTATTTATAATTAAACTGTTACAAATGAAATAATTATTTATTCGATGAAATAATTGGAATTTGTGTATTAAGCGTATAAACGTTCTCATGATTTATAATTGTATTATTAATACAATAATTATTTGAATAATTAATTGCTTATAAAGATCAATGTTTACACACACACACACACACACACACACACACACACACACACACACACACACACACACACACACACACACACACACACATATATATATATGGTTTAATATAATTAATAATATAATCAATGAATTCATTAATCAATCGTTTTATGTGAAGCAGAAATACTTTTCTTAATATTTCTTTTGATCTTCTGGTTATAGCATCCAAATTGTATAGAAAAAGACAAGCATTTTTGTTCTTTTTTTATTTACTCGGGATATTGATCGGAATGTCACTCGATTTTGTGAGCATGGGAGTGTGTAAAGCTATACAGCGGAGCATTTTCCATAACACGCTTCGTTTGCTGCAAAACTGATTTTCAGGCTCTCCAGGCCGATAACCCATCGGATAGATGATATTCGAGGAAGAACGAATAGATAGTTTATGGCAAGAATGACGGGGGCGAGATGATCAACGTCTCGATCAATGTCTCTAACGACTGCCAGATATGCGTCATCAGAAATTTTTGGAACATGCAGAATTTAGATGCAATTGAGATAGTGATATATTTTTTATATAAATATAACTATATAATTATACTAATTTAACACTATTTTTTTAATTATTAAAAGTATAATATTATTCTTGAATTTCTAAAAATAGTTTTTTGCGTATTGTTTCTATTCTAGATATATTTAGAACAAGATTGTGTTTTAAGAGTATAAATAAGAGTATAAAAATTTTCTTTTTAAATCAAAGACATAAAAATTTATCAGAAAATTTATGCTAATTATATATATAAACAAATAAAATATATTATTTTCAATATTTATAGATATGTTATAGATATGTAGTTTAAATTATATATATTTAAAAAAATATATTTAAAAAGATTATATTTTTAGATACACACATTATACTTTAAATTATATTTTAAGTCATATACATCATGAGTTAATAAACAATAATAATGTAATAATAATGATTTGATTATAATAATAATGATTGACTCTGTTTGAAATTTGAGATAAAGAACTGTCTACACAATTTATTCTAAAAATTTATGCCAAACAATATAAATTTAAGAGACTCTTACAAGATGCCTTTACACATTTCGGATGGATGAATATAACATTTTAAAAGCAACAGAGCTGCAAACAAGCATTCAACTATACGATGGAATAACATTAAACGAAAGTATCAAAAGATGATGTTGAAAGTTAATTGCATCTTGAAATCTTCTTTCGAATCAATTCCAACGCGGAAATATCGGATTTAAGTGTGTGCAAAACGATTTGGCAGCCATCGTTGATCGCACACGTCGAACATTTAAACTTTTATTAATAGACACCACCTCACCTATTTGATAGTCAAATCAGTGCACCTGCATTGCGTTTGTCGTGCCAGCTATTCGCACAGTGGAATCCGTTGGTTATCACAACGAGAGAATATACAGCTAAATGAGAACACATTCCCATTTTCTCTGTGAAATAACTTTTTGCAAAAGCTCGCACGAATATATCGCAGCAATTGAGTCGAGCGGTTGCGTGATATTTTTATCAAAAGCACACATGGAAAATAGAGGTCCTACAGAAAGAGCGACCCACACCTTGTTTCTGTCAGTTGACATTACCTTGCAATAATCAATGATGTGCTGCAATTGGCACATATTCCCCTATCCAGATTATATATCGTATAAATAATGATATATATTTAAACTGTGCACAAATTAAAATAATGCGTATATTAAAATAATGCATTTTTTAAAAACCGGATCATGCAGAAAATTAGTAAATAAAACAAGTGGACATAAATTAACATATTCATGGGCTGTAAACCATGATTTTTTTAATTCCCTTAATATTTATTTTAATAAAAAGCATGAAGCATGATGAATTATTATTATTGTGCAACTATAAAAAAGGAGAATCTAAATTAAAAATAAAATTATTCAGAAAAGTAAAAATTTAGAAATTATAATATTCTCTATTAATCATGTTATTATTTTACATATTTTTATTTTTGATAATTATATCGTACGTTGATTTTCACATGTTACGTGATCTCACGAACTTTCACCAAACTATACTACAGCCGCCATCGTACTGTTAAAAATAGTCGATGACGCTTGAAAAGAAAGAGAGGAACATATACAGAGAGAGAGAGAGAGAGAGAGAGAGAGAGAGAGAAGAGAGAGAGAAAAAGAGGGAGAGAGAGAGAGAGAGAGATATATATGATGCCGTTTTCATTTTATCTAACATTCGACTGACATTCGTATGTGAACGAATGCCTCCGGATTTGGCGAAGGTAAAACGGAAATCGGATTGTCCTCACGAGTCTTCCGCTGCTATCCAATTTTCTCTCTCTTTCTCTCTCTTTCTCTCTCTCTCTTTCTCTCTCTCTCTTTCCTCTCTCTCTTTCTTTCTCTAGCGTAATCGATTCTCCCATTTTCATTCATTCATATGTACAAGTATGCGGGCACAAGTAGCGCACACGTCGGGCTAAACTTCGCGCTAACAAAGGTGCAATGACAAAGGGAAGATGCGAACAGACGAACGGACGGGATATCGGTGTTCTGAGTCACTGAACAGGACGTGTGTTGTTCTCCCCACAGTTGACAGCCGCACGTTGACATTGGCGTACGTGTACACGTGCATGTGCACGTGTGTATATCAGGAGTGGATTTTATATATATCTACGTTATGTGTCTATAACGGATGCCTATAAATTTTTCGACAGAAATAATTGTGAAGATCGATTCACGTAATATATAGTAAAAAATTTGTTTTGAATTTAAGATAAAATATATTAATTATTATCTTTTTATGAAATTTGTAATAAAACAGTTAAAACATGCAAAAAATAATATTGTTTGGAAACACACATATATTTTTACAGAAAAAATAAATTTTATTTTTAACAGATGTTAGAAATATATTATTATTTCGATAAAGTAAATATATGATTAATGTTATTTATTTACATTATAATCTTTTTTTTAAATATTCTGATTAATAAATCATCTTAGTGTTGAAAAATTAGTAATGCAAAAAAATAAATAATTTCTATAATAATATTTGCATTGATTTCTATAATATTTGCTTTGATTTACATGAAATTATACAGAGATAAATAATTTATTTTGGAATTTTATTAAATAGAAAATACAAAATAAATTGAATCAAATTAATGTAAAGATTAATTTAATGTAAAAATAATGATCAGCATTTTTAATAAAATATAATCAATTGTATGTGTAATTGTATGAAATGTGAATTGAATCATCTTACACAAATGAAATAAAATTGATGTAGGTATCATTTTATAGATGATCTAAAATGGATTCGTGAATCATCTGTAAGGTCTATGAACTTCTAAATGCTTGAATATTTCCAAATGTTAGCTTGGTAGTTTTTCTATCGTGAATTTCTATTTGCAAGTTCCTTTATTTACAATTTTTTATAAAAAATTAACAGTTACAAAATTTAATTTATAAAGATAAAATTTATAATAAAAATAAAAATAAAAGTGAACAATAATAATAACACTCTTATATTTATTCTGTATATGTACCAGTTTTTAATAATTCTTTATAATTTTTTTATATTTTTTTGATCTTTTTAATTATCTAATATTCTAAATTTTTTAAAATGTTTTTAAAATTTAACTTACAATTAAAATAATAAGTCTCTACATATATATATATATATACACATATCCATGTTTAATTCATAGAAAACGCTTGCATCCTGTATGCATACAGGTGTACAACTTTTGCACTGTTAACTACATAGGGCTACAGGAGGGGGCTAGTATTTCTTTAGGTGTGGGTTGTATTACATTTACATTACATCGACGATGGCATAGCGATGATCGCGTGAATATATTATTTGAGTGGTAGCACCATCTATTTCGATGCAAATATCCGAGCCTGCTTAGAAATAAACAGTGGATCTTTGTATTTGGAATGCTGTTTATTTTAATTACAATTAAATATTCATTTAAAATATATGAGTTGATAATTGTCCAGAAACTAAGAAAAATTTTACAAAATTATGAAAATATTTATCAATAAATATTTTCTTTGATTTAGTAATACAAACCGTTTGTAGATAATTAGAGAATAATAAGTTTATTTTTTTTTAATGTTAATGAAATTAATTTTTTTTACTGCTTATAATGTATGCAAAAGACATATTCTTAGAATTTAAGTAAAATTATATGTAACGTGTTATGTTTCTTTTTAAAAGCCTCAAATAATCTATTTTATTTTTCAAGAGAATCGCTTCATTAATTAAGAGAAGAACTAAGAGAGAAATTCTGCTGAGAATTCTAGCTATTCCATCTCATCTCTGTTAATATCAAGCATTTATTAAAATGGTGCCCACGTAAAGTACGGCATTAGCGATATTACCCGAGGTCGGTGCGCTAGAAAGGATGCAACGACGACCAGCATACATAATGTGTTAAATATACCAGTAATAATAAATATATGGTGATAGACATATATTTGATTGATATATAAACAAATATGAATACTAAAACAAATGCAGATTATGAAATATGAATCGAGAACTCTATGCATAAAATATAAATCAATATCAGGTCAAATTGATATTTTCGTAGAAAGATATTGATAATTCGCAATGATTGATATTAATATCGACAATGGGATATTTATTTTATTATCATTTATCAAGATCACTTGTCAAGATTGTGGCGGTGGCAGATGGTGGTAATGGCAGTGACGAACAAATATTTGATAATATTTAATACTTACTATTATATTGCAATAACTTCTTCTTTTCCTATACATAAATATATTTATGTTTAATTACATATTTCATATACATATTTATGCATACATACATACATACATACATATATATTTTCTTTTTGGATTGTATTACACAGTAGAAGGAATTAAATAGTGCGCGTCTTATTTTAGTAATAAAAGAATTATGACACTTGATTATATTAATTAATTTTATATTTTTATATTACATAATTATACGCTGAAAAGAAATCTGGTTGTATTAGAAATAATTAGAAATTAGTATAATTAGTATAATTAGAAATTTGATAGATTCAATCAGTATGTCTGTTGGAAAATGGACAAATCAAAATTCTTTTAGGAATTATCAGATGAGTATGATTAATTTCTTCCTATTAAATTTACTAAATTTTCTTGATAATAATATTAAATTTACAAAAAATGGCATCATTGTGTCCATATTTAGTTAACAAGAAGTTTTATAGATCCGACTAGAAAATACTAATCAAATTCTTATAGTAAAGTCTATTAAACGTTCTAGTTATAAAAAATCGAATTTTATTATGTTAACTAGAATTCCTGCTTGATTTAACCAAAATGCTTTCCATCAGATTGATACAATCAGATTGGTACAATCAGACGATTTTTCTCAGTGTAATTTTTATATAAATATCTTTAATAATTTATCGCAAGATAATTATTTTTTAATTCGGACTATCTTTTATATTTTTATATTTATATAAGTTTATATCACAATTATATTAATATCAATACGAAGTTTTGATGATTTCTTTATGTTCGGCAGGTGTTGTCAATAGAGGAGATTCCTTCCGGAGAAGAAGATCGAGATCGAATTCTCTGGCGCCTGCTGAGCAAGAAAACGAAGTACGGCGATTACCACCCAAGGAAGTTGCTTCACACAACGTCGCTATGTTGGGCACAAGAGGAGTTGGAAAAACTGCTCTTATCAGTCAATTTATGACTAGTGAATGTATAAATGCCTATGATAGGCAAAGAGGTGAGTTCTATAATCATGATGTTATTTACATAACGGCAACGAATGAGTGAAGAAAATATGACTATAAGAATTAGGAAAAGGTCGCTACACTTTTCTTATATTTATTTATGTTAATTGGAATATTCTCAAAATTAATGACTATTATATTTAATGATAAAATAAAAGAATTATTAATTATTAATTTAATTATTTTCATGAAATATATTTCTCATAATTACAAATAAAATTTTATTAAAATTTTTTTAATTTAATATTAATTTTATTTCAAATATTCTGAAAATATTAATCATTAAGATTTAAAATGTTAATATTATATGAACAATTAACATAAAAACAAATTATAGTATCTTTTTTGCGACATTTTTGTTAGAGAAAAATGCTCCCCTAAATTTTCTCTAGAAACTACAAGAGTAAAAGAAAGTTATCTAATCTATAGTATGTGTTCAATTCAATAGAGTTCCCATTATAATCAAACTTGTGAAGGAGTTACAATTCTTGTTAGATAAGTTAAGAAACATAATAGGATCTGTAAATATATATAATCCTATTCGAAAGCAATACAAAATTAAATCTCTCAACAAAATGTTTTATTACAATTTGAAGTAAACGGAGATATACATATACGTTTGGAGAAAATCGTTGAATATTTCTCGATCAATTTCGTGGCAAATAATCTTTATAGCGGTTTTCAACGGTTTACGATTTGAACTCAAGTTTACGGTCTCCTGTGTGTATTTCGATTGCACTGGTGAAAGACGGCGCCAGAACTATGCCAAGAAAAGCGTAGTTTCCGGTTCTTTAAATGCTTTAAGATTCGCACTATTTTCTCTGAATAAATCGAAAGTTGATTAAGTCGCAATACTTTGAAACAAAATCATTCAGCATTATTCTATAATTTAATTTTCTATAATTTTTGGAAAAAAAGAGCGAATATTTCTTGTTTGATCATATAATCTATTTTTCTTACATTTCCAAATTATAAAATAATGTTGATTATTTTTATTTCAAGACTGTGAAACTACAGAAATAGCATATATTAAATAAAAAGAAGAAAAATAAAATATATTATAAAATATAATATGTGAAAGGAAAAATAAAGAAAAATAATAAAAAAATATTCTCTTTTATTGTCAAATTAAACACTTAATATTTATTATTCGAAACTTTAACTGCAGCCAATAAAATAAATATTGAGATAGATTATAAATATAGAATATAATATATATTTAAATCTTTCTTAATATATATTATAAATTATATTCTTAACATATGTTTAAATCTTTTTTAACATATGTATATAAATAGCAATAAATAGTGATATAATTTACATTGTAAATTATTAAAAGCATTTTTAAAATACATATTTTAAATTTAATAGACGTTACCAAGTTGCGCTATATAAAAATTTTACAAGCGATTTTTTAAATAGCGCTTTATTACGCTTCATTGCTTTTCTGTTTTTATGATCTCTTTAATTTTAGATATCTTTGTATAAAGTATAGTGCATGTTTCAATCATACAGTAAAATTCTGTTAAATTCTAAACACTGTTTTTAAACAATGCTAAATTATTATTTATTTAGAATAAAATAAAAAAATTAATTTTATAATCTATATACTTCAAAATCTTGCATTATTAATTTTTGAAAAATTTTGCATTAATTGTCAATGTATTTTAAGAATTAATGAATTTGCAATAGCGTATTATATTTTATATATACAGGGGATAGAGAGACAGAATAATGTAGACACCTGAAAAATATATCATATTTGTTTATTAATAAGATGTTAGATATATATTAATAAGATGTTAGGCCATCATTTGTTTTTAATACAGTTTTAATTCTCTTTGGAAAGAATCAATTTATAATTTTCAATTACAATTATCAATAGACAATTTTTTAATAGTCTCCAGTGGAATATTGTCTCCAGTGGAATATTTTTATCAAAATATCTGCTAATTACTTCAGAGATGTTGGAGGAGGAAATCTGCTTCTCACTCTCTTTTCCAAAACTGCTCATAGTGATTCGATGATATTTAAATCGGGTAAATGTGCTGGCTGGAGAAGTTGTTGAAGTTTATTTTGATACTGCTTTTAAATCAAGATTGAACTTTTCTATGTATATGGGTACGTGTCATCTTGAAAAATGGCATTGATAGCAAAATGGAACAATATTCCACTAGAAACTATTCAAAAATTGGTTCTAAGGAGAATTGAAACTACATTGAAACCAAATGGCCCAACATCTTATTAATAAACAAATATAATATTTATTTTTCAGGTGTTCACATTATTTTGTCTACTTCCTGTACAAATGTGAGAATTCAATGTAAAACATTTTAAAGTTGTCTTGCAGTAAATTAGCCTGAAACTTATTAAATTATTACTTATTATACACACAATTAACATGACTAAAAGACAATTTAATATCTTTGTTATCTTTTAAAACAGTAAATTGATGTAATTTTTCGAATCATGCTCTAAAATCATACAAATTCCGTTTTATAAAAATGCTCGCTATTATATATCCTTTCATATATATATATATACATCTTTGATTTAATTAAAATCGTAATTTTATAACATAAGACATTGTGTTATCGAAATCACTTTTTTCTTATACTTATTCTTTTCGTGAAAAATATCATTTTTTTATAAAATATGAGTTATTATTCATCGTGTTAATTATAATTAATGATGTAATTTTTTGACCGTAGTTTTTTTCTCGCAGTTTTTTCCTTTTTGTTGAAAAATTTCCTCGCAACTCTTTCATTGACGCTTAAGTATGATAAGCGAGACGGCCGAGGCTTTGTTCCAGTTAAACACATTCAATACGCGTTTGGCGACATCATCCGGCGCTATTACAGCGATCGATATTTGCACGAGCTATTAAACAATGAAGTATCTTTGTATGGTAGAAAAAAATCTGTGCTCTCTCTCTGTCTCTCTTTTTTTCTGTTTTCTTTTATTTCTCGTATTTTTTAAAATATACATTTTAAATACATTATAAATAAAGGGATTTTTCTATTTATATCCAATGTTAATACTGTTTTTAAATTAGCTGTACTCATCATTAATTATAACCGTATACTGGAATGCATTATATTAGCATTTTTTAGTTGATTGCGCGCCACTTTCGTAATTAAATTAATAATTTACAATATTTATCTTTAATCTAATTCAATGTACAATATTCAATATAGAATACAATATACAATATACAATATTCAATATACAATATTCATCTTTATTCTATTTCTAATTCAATTCATCTTCATGTAGTATTGTGCATATATTGAATTTTACTGCTCGTATCAAAATTTATTTCTATATATTAGCCTTAATCATTGTTCTTTTAATAATGCATTTTTAATATAAATAATTTAATAAAAATGATTTTAAAATAAGATTATGTATTATACGTGTATTTTGTGCATGACATGTATTCGGACTTTTTATGTATTTCAAAGTGAATTCGTTACATTTTAATTACTGAAATTATAATTGTGTTTAGTGCGATAAATCTGTATATGGAGGTGTATGTATACGGGTTATATTCGCATTATAACGCAGCTACATAATGGCCTCATAATAATTCGATAAGCCTATCAGATACGCACAGAATGATATGTATGTAACATTCTATGTAGGTAATCTTACAAACCTTGTTACAAACTATAAGAAGCGTTATTGTTCATTATATCTTATAGTTTGTAACAAGGTTATCAATTTTTGTAATTAGATATTTAATAGAAAGAATTTTTATAAAGCGCATGTTAATTTCAATTATATCTACATTAATAATATAATATTAATAACTAATAAATTGTTTATAATATTAATCACATATATAAGCATTTGTGTGTTTCTCAGATTAATTTGCATTAATTTAATTTAATTAATTTATGTGTAATAACATTGCTATTATATATTTTAGAAAACACTATGTTGCTTGTGAATTAATTATAATAAACATCTCTTATTATTATGTTACCAAAAATATAACAATTTATAAATTATAAACGTATTATTGTCAATATATAAATAAAAAAATAACTAATAAGAAATGAAATAAAAAATAAATATTTAAAGCTTATAAACACTACGTATTTATTTTCGTGAACGTAATTAGAATTTGCGTAAAATGGAGCAATTTGCAAAAAAAGTCGGAGCAAAATCAAGCGGAAAGTTTCTTAGTTCTATTAATTATGTAAAAATGTTTGAGACAAATGTAAAAAATTCTTCAACTATCAAAAGGTCAATTGAATTATTGTTGAAGATGATTAATAGTAGCTGTAATCGCGTTCAGAATATTTAATAATAAAGTCGAAGAGAGAGGATATTGGTATTCATACTGTGGTATTTGATGGAATTTTAATTTAATAAACTTTAACAAGGAAAAATAATTTTAATTGAAAATTAATATTATAACATTATTGAAACGCGTTAAAATTATAAATTTAAAAACTTTTTTAAAATAGGACTTAACTGTTCAGAAAAAATCACAAATCTTTGAATCATGATTAATAAATTTTTAAATGCGATTTTATAGTATATATTTATAATTCAAATAATTAAAGTAATAAAAATTAATAAAAATTGTGCTTTTGATTACGTTTTTTTATTAATTTACATGTAATATGCTTACATGTGATTTATACGTATATATTGTGTGAAAATTTTTATTTGTGCTTTTATTTATTGGAAATATAAAAATTGACAAGACATATTAAATTTATGACTTGCAGAAAACAAAATTTTGTAGTTAGTTTAGAAAATATATTTGAATTATATGAATTATATGAAAAACATTCCGGTGCTATTATGTGATTACATTGTTTATGATAAACGAGAGGAGCAAACTTTATAAAACTTTACAAGCAAAAGTAAAGTTCTTTTTTTCTAAGTTTTTACTAAACTTATCTTTTACTAAATAGTTGGTACTAGCATCTTAATCTATGAGAAACTCATTGAGTATTCGCTTGTATGACAGATGTTTACATATATAATAAAATCATTTTTTAAAATGTCTGTATAAGAGAATATTCAATGAGTTTATCATAGATTAAGATTCTAATACCAGCTTAGTATGATAATATACACACATGTATGTATATACACACATGTATGTATATACACACATGTATGTATATACACACACACACACACACACACACACACACACACACACACACACACACACACACACACACACACACACGTGTATATTATTATATATGCATTATAATATTATATATGTGTGAGATAAATTTATGAATATATTTTGTTAAAAATTATTTGAATTTGATAAAAACTCTTGTTTATTTTTGTGGATTTATCATATTTTGAAAGTAAAGAGGTGTAATATGATGCATATAATTTTGAACTTGAATAATTATATAATAATGAATACTACTTATATCTTATTATAATCAATGAAACATTAAACGGAAAAACAAAATGTGACTGTTGTCATTGAAAAAGTGAAATACTATTCTTTGATGAAATCTTATTATTACTTTAATCAATTAATCAAGGCATTTTGATACAGTTTAAGAGAAGAGAGTATAATATATCTGATATTTAACTTTTTTATCGAGACAGTTAAACAATGATTAATATTTTTTCAGAAATAAAACGAACAAAGGCAACTGTATGACTAAAATGGCAAACAATAAGACGAAAATAGAGACGAAGATAATTTAGTATTGTCTACAGTTCACAATTATCATATTATGTACTTGATTCTATTCCAATTATATTCCATATTGCATTTTATATGAATAAAGATTAATCGCGATTGAGATTGAATCGAGCTTCATCAGTCGACGCAAGTAAAAAAATTTAGACTGACATCAAGTTTCGCGCGATAATTTTGTTGCAAATTGAGATCGAGGCCAAGAGATGATGAAGTTTGATGAAAGAAAGAGAAGAAGAAATCTGATGCATGTTATAATCTGAAGAGCAATTTTTAAATTTAATGTTTTATCGATTGTTTCTTTTCCTAGTTTGCTATGATCTAAAAAGTAATACTAAAAAAATTAAATTTTATTTTTTATTGAATATCTAATTATGAAATTCTGATATTATATCTTTTACCAGTACTAATGACATAGTGAAAATGATTGACATTCTTAAATGAAATTGTTAAGAAAAAAAATACATGATAAAAATAAACATGACAGTTCTTTCTATTTAAATTATTTTTTTAATAACTAAATAGTATGAAAATTATTTAATAGATATTGTTTAATAGGATTGATAAATAGGATTGTAATCGAAATAATGCAAATCATTTTTTGAATTAGATAATTTATCCAATCTTTCTTGTACATATGTTCTTCTCAAGTTTGTGAAATTTCCACACCTCTATGATTTATATTTATGTCATACACAACTTTACAATTTCTCTTTGAACATCAATCGAATTTCAGTCTGCACAAGTATTTTATTCAGACAAATTTGTTTTTCGAATTGCTGCGTGATTTTGCGTGGAAAAGGGAACAACGCGCACGTTCGCCTCGAGAGTGCGATGGCGAATACATTCGCCTCGAAAAGCAAGCGAAACGATTTCCACGAAGGTATAAAAAAGAAAAGTGCAGGAACAAGCCGCACGGAAATAGCCGCGGTTAATTTTGCGCCTGCTCCATGCTATAAGCGTACATCATAGAGGGTTTGCGTCTGTTCATCGTCTCTTCTTCTTCTCGTTCTTCGTTGAGTTTCTTCTTCCTTTTCATTTTTTCTTTTTCTCTTTCGAGCTCTCTTTTTTAAATATACTTTTCTTTGAAAAAATCTTGCTTATTCGAGAGAAATATTATTAATATTACTGTCAGATTAATATTAATATTACTACAATATTGACAAATGTTATAGAAACTGTATAGTATTTTCAGATTTCATGTAGTTATTACATTAATATGGTATAGTTTAATTTGTAACATTTCTCTACATTAGAATTTTTAATATAAATTAATTATTTATAATAACTACTCCTTATTAATAAATGTGTATTAAGTAGATTATATTTTATTAAACATAAGGTTGAATAAATTAGCAGTTTATATTAATATTTCGAAGTTTTAATCATTCGAAAAGTTATTTAACAAACACAAAATTGTTAAAGTTGAAATAGAAGGAATTATTGTGATAAATTAATATAGTAAATTGATAATTTAAATCTCTGTGTGTGAAATAATGATATTGAATGTTAAATAGTTGTTTTTAATATCCTCAAAGACATTAAAATTAATTATAAATTAAGCTTGCAGCGAAAAAATATGTGGTTATTATTAAATTTTATGATTATATTAAAAATATAATATGACTATTAAATATTTATTATTTGTGAAAATTGCGGATTTGAAAAGAAATCTTTCATTGAACGAGCATCTTATGCAGTTGCAATAATAAAAAAGATAATCATAAATTTTTTTGGTTTTTATTTAAAAAATCAATAATTTGTACTCACAAAAGAAATATTACGATACGCGCCTGCGCTTACGTTTTACCGGTTTTCGCGATATTTATTTACAGTTCAGCGCGATTTTGCAACCCCAAAATGTCAGTTCTCTCTTGCTTTCATGATATTCACGTCATGGCCGTCAATCGAACTTGCCCCTGAGCGTTAATCATTTTATGTTCTATATGCGCAGTTTTAGTAAAATAATTACCTTAAAAAATATATATATATCTTCTAAAAAGAAGCTTTTAAATTGCAAATCGGAAAATTAGCGTTTAGCAAAGTTATATATATAGTATGTTGTTAATTTGAATTAAATTATTAATTCAAAATTAGTTAATTCAAATTTACGATTTGTAAGTTTCGTATGCACTTAAACTTTTTGTAACTCTTTGTATAAACTTTTAACTTTATTAATTTTATAAAAATATTTTTCTTTTCCCAAAGTTTTCTATAGCTTGATAACTTGAAGAGCAGTTAGTGTGCTAGTTTTTAATATCATCTTTCTCGTTTATAGACTATTGTCTATTAGCTTCTTGCTCGAACAATCGAAAGATGTGTACTACTTTAGTCTCCCTTTCTTTCTTTCTGGCAATACTGGATATACGTCCATCAGCTCAACCGTGTCTGACCGTTAACCTCCATTTTCTGGCAATTGTCAGATGAAACTCCATGTTGCAAGTTATATCGACATTTCGACGAATATTCTCAAAATTTATCATGAGATGAATGTTGCGGTCTTATAATGAAAATCCATTGTCATAAATCACAAGTTATAATAGCACTGAAAATGGAAATTTAAATCATATATTGCTAAATAATGAATAATTAAAAATTTGGAAAAAATTTTATTTAATTTAAATTATTATTTAAAAAAAAATTATTACATACGTTATGTTTCCCCCTTTTTAGAAGTTGATATTATAACGTAAATTCTATTCATTTATTATTTATAATGTTTATTCTCTTTATTTACGCTGGCTGCAGAAAAATTGCGTTTTATAGGATGCAAATATGTAATTTCTTATTTATTTTACTACTTGCATATTTCTATTTAATTTAACAAAAGCAACCTATTTTGCATTTAAATTTTGAATTGAATATCGAATTATATTGATATTTATAAGGCAGAAAATAAAAGATAAATATATTATGGAAAATTTTTATAAAGTGTAAATGTATCGCATCGAAATGATGCAAATTATACAATAATTTGTATTTATCAAATTTTAATTAAAGTTTTCTTTGTTTAAATACTAATTTTATATTTTATAATGTAATACTGTAAATTAATATTATAATGACACATTTAGAATTGCTGAAAGCTAAATGATAAATTAAAGCTCTTTTAATTCCAAGCAACGTAATATTCGTCTTCTTTTTTATATGCGTATAACTCTTGTTTGTATATTTTACATGATAATATTTGCAATAGAAAGAGAAATAAACCAGAAAATTGGACAGGAGAAAAAACAAATGACAGGTAAATATTTTACGTATAAATATAAAAGCGTAACAAAAAAAAATGTGTTAGCATACGAGTGACTATTTTTTATATGGATGAATGCGTGTTAATGTGATAGTAACAAATTAGATTTAAGATTTAATACAATAGAATTTAATTATATTTATTATCATTATTTTGTATCATTAAAATTAGGTGTTGTATACTGTGTAATATATAAATAGAATTAAAAGAAAATTTTATTATAATATATAATTCTACGCATATACAAATACTATATTTTTAAAAAACAAAAATAAAATAAGTCTTAGTATTTATATAGCTATATATTTTTGTGCTTGGTTTTTTACTCTATGTTTTTGGCGCCTGTACTTGACAGAAATGTCCATTATTGATACCCATTGACTGCCGCGGACTGCATCTCTAGAAATGCGAGACTCGTTGAGTCGACAAAAAATCGGTTAGGACAACGACACCAGAACGATTCTCTGACGTCATTGACGATGTTTCGTCAGCAGGCTAAAATCAATCGGTGATGCTCTTGACAAGTGAAGCCGTAAAATTCATTTAGAGACATAAGATTACGTTGGTCCTCTTTTTTGTCACGTGTTCGCGAGGACGTTTATTCTCTGATAGTTTCTCTCCGGAAACTGGTTTATTCGCAGCTTTGATTATTTTTTTTATTATTGCTTTCATTTCGAGAGAAAAAGAGAGACAGAGAAGAAAGAAATAAATGAATCGACAAAGCTTGATGATTTTTATTTGTTTGCTCTTCTTTTTCTCGTAAATAAAGTAGCATATTGTGATAAAGATAATAATTAAAGATGATAATAAAGCTTTGTCATATAATCAATGTATTATATATTATAATATGTAAAGAGAGAGAAAGAGAATAAGAGAAAAGTAAATTTAATTACTTGAACATTTAATAAAGAGAGGCTTTATTGATATTAGAGAAAAAGAATATTATATTATTAAATTATTTATTAGGAAATAAAATATAACTTTTTTGTTATAAGCTTCTGTTTTAATATTAGAGTTTAGTGGCTTAAATTTTAATAGAGATGTATAATATTTGCTTAAACACATATATACACATATAAACGGATGTATCTTTTTTTCAGGCATTATACAGTATTAAAAATTTTCTCTGAAAGTATTCAAAGATATTTATTGTTTTTTATTTTTATTGCAGATGTGCCCAGTGAACAATCCGTTTTTGTGATGCTAAATGGAGAAGAAAGTGAACTTAAATTTTTAAACATTGCTAATCCAAAGGTGAGAAACCATCTCTGTATTTACCATATATAAAAACATACATCTTAAAATCTAAAAGTATAATATAATATCGAAGCAGTAAAATGATCTATAATATATACACTGAGAAAAATAACCGGTGAAAAGGTAACGAACGGATATTATCCGATTATTAACCGACCACTTTAATCGGAAAAAAAAATAAATCGATCAGATATCCAATCAAAAAATATCAATCGATCGGATATCTGATCAGAAAGTTCAAAATTCGGAACTTTCCGATCAGATATCCGATTAAAGTGATCGGTTAATAATCGGATAATATCCATTTGTTAGCTTTTCACCGGTTATTTTTCTCAGTGTAGATATATAGATAAATAAATCTTTGATATATTCTTGTCACATATATAAATTAAAAATTTTAAATTAATAGCATCTATTAAGACTGCGATGCTATGTTATGAATATAAATATAAGTTTATTTGAATAAATTAAGAATTATAATATTAAGAAAAAATATAAAAAAAAAACAAAACAATAAAACAAATGATAAGACTAAATCAAATTAATAGACAGAAAGAAGAATTTGTATAGATTGCATTTTAAATCTTAATTAAATTTTATTTATAGATTGCATTTTAAATCTTAATTAACGATTTCCAGCAAATTTTCACTTTTTATCTTATTTCTTAAAATAGATAAATATAAACAGAGAATTTAGAATTTTCTTTTGATTCGATAAATTTGATTTTAATTGATAAATTTTATTTTGCAGACCGAATTGGAAAAAATGCCATTGCCGGACGCCTTCGTTGTAATGTATTCGGTGATAGACAAGGCATCCTTTCAAAGAGCCGAGGAATATCTCGCGCGACTTCACGATCAAGATCTTCTTCGTGGTAGACCGGCTATTCTGGTCGGAAACAAGGTCGATTTGGTTCGTTCTAGAGTGGTTTCGCCTCAGGGTAAGAAGCAGAACACTGTTCTTTTTTACACATACATTTTTTCATGATTAGACAGTTTTATGATATTTTGTAAAATCGAACAATTAATATATGTTATATCAGATAAAAATTTTAAGATTTTAAGATAAAAATAAGATCATTGTGTTTATCTGTGATGTATATATTTATTTCAAAATATTTTTTTGTTCCATTTATCAACGTAGATAAAACTCTTTCCTGTTTCTTGTCAATTTATTATAAAATAAGATTTATTATTATTAAAATTGTTAAAAAATTAAAATTAAAAAAAATTCTTAAAAAGTTAAAATTAAAAATTCTACAATAGATTTATAAAGATAAGATTCTATTTTAGTTTATCTATGTTGTATTTTATCTGCAAACGAAGTATTGTTTTTTATCATTTAATTTAAAACACGAGACTATTTTAAATTCTTCATATTAGAAATGTAGGATACTCTTTTAAATTTTTAACTTTTCTATTTCAACTATAATTTTTTATTTCAAATCTGAATTATGCATTATAGATGGGAAATGTTTGGCTTGCACCTACCGTGCAAAATTCGTCGAAGTGTCAGTAGGCATTAATCATAATGTCGACGAGCTCTTGGTCGGTATACTCAACCAGATTCGTTTGAAAGTGGTACAAGGAAACCAGGAACACCGAAACAGCAGCGGCAGCGAAGGCAGTGGCCACTGGTACAAATCCAGAGGTGTCGTGCGCGCTAGTATGAAAGCCAGACAAATGCTGACTTGGCTGTTCGGCAAAGAAGATAGTAAGTTCAAGAATTGCGAGAATCTTCACGTACTTTAAATCATAGCGATAAGAAATTGCAGGAATCGAATTTCTGTTTTTCCGATTTCTGTTTTATTAGTATATAAGTACGACGCGCATAATTTCTGGAATTTTTTTCTCGAAGGAAATTCTATTAACATTCACAAAGTTTTTAAGAACTGAAGGAATTTCTACGTGTCAGGAAAGACAAAGTAAGAATTGTGAGAATGTAGTCTGAATGTATAGAACGAATATGACTCAACAAAATGTAGTTTAAGATTTTGAATCAAACGTGATGTTTACATAATGGTGTACGAGAGTATTTTGTTATTCTAGGGAGAACAAACGGGGTCCGAGGACCAAAATGAATATAATTATATAATTATCGGATGAACGAAGAGTTTATAAAATATAAAAAAAAAATTTATTATACATTTTTCGTTAGTATTCTAACGAAAAAAAATTAATCTATGATGGGTAAAAAAAAAGCATTTATACATCGCATTGCTGAAATTAGTAGCTCTCATAATGCAATCAAAAGTTCAAATCAATCATGCCGATAAGAGAGAATTAAACTGGACCATGACGTGAACTAGAATCACAGTTAAATTTACAATCTTGTTATATAATAAGACCAATTATATATTTAATCTTTATATTTAGTACATGTATATGTACGAAAATTTTACGTGTACATGTATATTTCGCAAGCAAGTATGTTCTATATAAATATACACACGTGTATTCTCTATCTCCTGTTAACGATTGTCGATTCTACTATATGATGGCATTATGTTATTGCATAAATAAAATAATTGCTATTCTTACATTGTTCAATTGGTTTGTATCGCGAACGTTATTAATTTCTCATATTCCAATGGACTTCCTGTGCAATGACTTTCGTTATTGCGTTGCGGCCAACTTTGTGCTCTATATGCTAATAAAGTTTTATACAGAAAAGTTAGTTTGCCATTTAACATTTATATACATTTACTATAGTTAAGAAAAACATAGTGTATAAAAATTAGCTTCTATATGTTAAAACTAAAATACTTGTTATATTATTAATAAAGTGAATCTATACATTGTAAAATTCCTTTAAGGTTTCACTTGTATTTTATAAAGTAAACATTTGATTATGAGTATTTTGATATCAAAGATATGTTAAGAATCATGTATTGCAACTGCATATCAAATAATTTTTAATTAACAGTTTGTGTGCGAGGTCTGATTCGATCAATTCCTTAGTCGAATATTTTATTAATTGCATTATTTATATAAATTATTTTGTACTGAGTATTAATATAGCAAATAATATGTAATTCGATATTTGGCATTTTATGCGCAACATTATATCGCAGTGCAGATAAAATTTATCGTATTTCATGTTTTACTCGCGCGTTTTACGAGAAAGAACGAGAGTACTCTGTAATAACATACGTAAATTGTAGGCTGCAGAGAAATATTCTTTTTGGATCTTAAAGAGGACAAGGAAAGAGTATCTACAAAAGTTGTCTATTTTCTGCGATTTCTATGCCTGTATATTCGAATTATATGAACATATAAAGAATGGCGTTTACATGATGGGAACAATGCATCAACGACGTGCAACTTTGCCCTTCTTGTGTGTGAATATTTTATCGTCCCTTAACTATGTATACGAGAAATTAACGTTTTGGATAGTAGTGAATTGTAATAGACTTCCTTTCTCTCCTTATACAAACATTTTGAAGTGTTTTAACTCTTGATGAACTCAATAAAAATTAAGAAGAATTTATCCGGTATTCTTCGTTATCGTCGCCATCATCGTTATTTGATTAATCAACCGTTAAGCGCGAGTTATGACAAATACGCTGTGTGAATTTAAGTACTTATCTCCAGATGTATGTTAATGAGAAATCAAAGATTCTTATCAAGTGCCTTTGCGTATTTTTGTAATTTAAGCTAACTCGGTGTAAGCTCCACGAATATCGAACTGTATAGTCTACTATTATACATATTATATTACTTATTTGTTGTTAATTTATCATGTTACCTGCGAGATCGCGCCGCATTATAGACTCGGTGAGCGTAACTTTTCTTTCAAAATATATAAAATTGATTTTATTTTAAATTTCCATTTTAAGTTCATGAAAACGTGATATATATAAAGTGTCAAGCAATTTCTCTTCCGAGCAAGATCTTGCAATTAAAGTTACGCAGCTGAATTTCCTAATTCATGTCATTAGCGTTTCCTGAAAACTGTGTGTGGATGTAATATAGTATTAAAGTTGTCATTGTGTCTATTCGTTGTAATACGTGACGTGACAATACTGCCAGTCCTTTGATTAATAAAATGCTGAGAAAAATTCTGCTGCAACAATTCGATATCACGATATCGTGATATAAGATATAAGTAAGAATTTCGGAAATTTTTTTTTTTTTTGATTCTGATGCATAAACATTTTCACATAACACATAAATCATGTTATTCATATAAATGCATGTGTTTATTAATATATAAATTTATAGATTCACATGTTTATCAATTTAAACTGTAGATTACTAATTCATTTCGATTTAATTTTTGCAGTTTTTTCAAATAAAATATAAAGAGAGAAAGAAATATCAAAATAATTGGAAAATCAAATTATCGATTAAAGTTAAAAGAAGCAATATAATGCATCAATACAATAAAATAACAAAATTTAATGTTGTTTGTTTTAATTGTTTCAATTTTAAAGTTTAAAATTGAATTATCAAAATATTTAATAAACCTAATTACAAGAAATATAAAATTCTTTAAGAAATCACCTAGAGCTTTAAGATTTTATCAATAAAACATTTATTTATATGTATTATGATCTAACAATATAATCTTAAAATTTTTTAAACTGCCAACTTTTAGGAAAACAACGAAAAAAAATTTGAAAAGAATTGGAGAATAATGTTTTTTTCTGATAAAGAATCACTTGAAAATTTGTTTGAAACAATCCGTGATAATGTCAATAATATTAAAATTGTAGTTTACTAATACTAATACTATTCTTTGATCTTTATAATTCTACAGATTTTAATCACGAAAATTAGTAACGAAAATCAATTGATTTATATATCCATTTCTATATATGAATCCATTATTTTCACTTTCAATTATTATTAACATTATTAAATTGTTATTAACATTCTTCAAAGACGCGGAAGAATTAATGCATTTTATCGCTTATCGAATGCACTCTTCTGATTTTTCATCAACGCTTGTTTGTATTTATTCCTGAATCAAATGTCTATTGTAAATCGTTGATATCGCGACGCTCTGTTAATAAATACTCGCGCCAGACGCATGCGCTTTACACATTGATTATTTTACCTGGTGCCTGGTACATATTACGAGTTAGCTGTGGCAGATTGCTATGCGACCAGAGAAAACAAGTTTTAGTAATAATATTCATCTATGAATGTGATCAACGCTGAAACATACGGACGTCGTGGTACTTAAGAAATCCATAAGGATGCACCCGCTAAGTACATCCTATTGATGGCGGGTTTTCATCAAAGAGAGATGTATAATATTCTTATTTTAATATAAAAAGATATAAAATTTAACGTTTCTAACGCCGTTTTATTAATAGTTATATATAAACACACATACCTTAGGCAAGAGAAAAAAAGAGAAAGCAAGAGAGAGAAAGAAAAAAGTTTATACGTTATAAGATATATACATATAATATATAAAAGAGAGATGTGTGTCGATGTGAATTTTTTTTGAAACTCAAATGTAGTTCCACTGATGACTTATCAATGTGTACAAACTCAGTATAATAATGTAGTATATTAATAATAATATACATATGTAATTATATGTAGTATATAATAATACTACTGCATATATTATACATAATGATACATAAATTTTTTAATTGCAGTGAAATGCGGTAAAATAATAGGAGAAATTAAATTTTCATTTTGATACTATTTTTCAGCGCATTAATTATTATTGGTACAGTTATTATTATAATATTGATTTTAATCAATATAATGTAATTAATATAATAATGACATATTTTGATATTTACATTAGCAATATATAGCATTAATTATCTTGCTTTTCTACATTAAAATACTATTGATTTTCTATATTATTATCTATATATTAATATACATAATCTACATATTAATATATTATTACATGAATATACAAAAATGTACAATCATGCATAAATATTTTTAATATATTAAATGATTATTATGCGCCAAAAAGTATATATTTTTAGATACTTTTTGCAAGTTTTTATCGGTGTCTGAAAATTATATTACTACATTCATTTATGGCATCTGCAAAGCCAACCACGTGCAAAGAGGCTATACGGCGATGGGAAGAGGAAACCGGGTATGAAGCAGCTACGGCGACAGAAGTAATTTTAAGTTTTCAATGGCCACCGATAGAAAAGATGGATAATGCATTAGCAGTTTTAGCTAATTGTGAGAAACTCTCTTTATCGACAAATATGATTGAAAAAATTGCAGGTAAAAAATGTGTTACGCTTTCTTTTAAATATAATTATAATTTTCATTTTTAACAAATTATTATCATTATTAGTTTACAAATAAGCCATTGTTTTGTGATTGAAAAACAATACTTGGCGATTTTTAACATTTTCGAATTTTGTTGAGTAAAAAATTTCATCTTCGAAATGTTTCGTGCACAGAAACAGTGAAAACGGTCGGAATTATGGCGAGAAAATTTATGAATTATGCATCACATAATGATTCCGCTCACACTTCTGTTCTTATTCGTTATTTTTTAACAAAAATTCAACCATACATTATCATTCTATAAATCTCCGTATTCGCCTAATATAGCATCATGTGACTTTTTCCTATTTCCTTGGCTGAAATTACATCGCTTCATAGACATCATTTTGAGTCGATAAAAAAGAAATCGCTACACGTTCTGAAGACTATATTTGAAATCGAGTAAAAAATGTTTCGAGGTTTCAAAAACGTTGACATAAATATTGCAGTGGGAGGGGATTATTTTAAAAGGGACGAAATAAATTTAGATGAGTAAATTCAATTGCTTTTTATTGGATCAGTCGTGATATTTTTTGATCACATAGTAGTATATTTTCTTCAAGAATGATTAAAAAATAATAGACTTGTAATTCATAAGTGTAAAGACGAAAAATCCTTGAAAATATTTTTCGTACACAGAAACAGTGAAAACGATCGGAATTATGGCGAGAAAATGTATGAATTATGCACCACATAATGATCCCACTCACACTTCTGTTCTTATTCGTTATTTTTTGACAAAAACTTTTTTTATTTCTTACTATTATGTTGCATTGATTAATTATACAATTATTCATAAATTGATTGATTTATGTAAATTTCAATATACATATTTCATATGCTATTAGAATTGATGTATATTCGAACTGTCAATTACCAAATGCATAATACATATCTAAGCCGATGGCTATCTCAATAGCATGATGCAATTACAATGCAAATATGTTTATAAATTTTACGTCATTATACGAATGAATCACGCGAGACGCGCATTAAAATCTTCAATTGTTATCATCAATTTACTTGTTAGAGATAATTAAATACTGTCCATTACAATCTATGTGATATCGAGGGATACTTATTCGATCGTTAAGACATGTTTAAGTGCTTTTGCATTTATTATTATATTAAATTATTAATTTTGTTTTTGAATGTGTATATACATTTTATAATATTTTATTGGTCATTGTCATAATATGACTTATGCAATTCAATATATATATATATATATATATATTCAATATTGATAGATAGATTATAATAATATTATTATAATAATATTATTATAATAATATTAATTATAAAGTAGAAATAATAAAAAACAAAGCAGAAATATGACGCTAAGTATAAATATTTAAATTAATTCTTTAAATATATTTTGTTTTGTTCTTCTAGGCATTGGCAGTTTAAAAAATTTAAAGATTATATCGTTAGGTCGTAATTTAATCAAAGGTTTCGCTGGTTTTGAAGCTCTAGGTGATACTCTTGTGGAAATTTGGATTTCTTACAATTGCATCGAGAAAATGAAAGGCATTCAAGCAATGAAAAATCTTCGTGTCCTTTATATGTCTAATAATTTGGTGCGAGAATGGAACGAATTTGCTAGATTACAAGAACTTCCAAATCTTCGAGATCTAGTATTCGTTGGCAACCCATTGTATGAAAATCACGAGGTACTCCTTAATATATTCTTTGGTAAAAATCTTTGAAACATAGAATGTTCTCATATGTAACATCATTTATAATTTAAAAAAATAATGATGTATTATTTGGATTTTATTCAATTTATTATTTGGATTTTATTAAATTAAAAAAGGAGAGAAGAAAATTATTTTTGTGTAGGTAGAGCAATGGAGAATCGAAGTTGCGCGGCGGTTACCAAGTTTGGAGAAACTTGACGGAGAACCTATAATACGGACAGAAGAAAATCCAATCTCGATTCAATCAGTCAAAACTGACAGTCCATCGCATGAATTGCTCGAACCTGGCTAATTTTTTGACAGCATATTTTATCTTTTATGTTTCTTACATCTCTTATAAACATTTTATTAATGTATTTATATTTATATTTATTATCACGTATTATTAAGATTTTTTAATTAATAATAGATAATCATAAATTTATAAATAGAGAAGATTATTAATTACTCAGATGTACATTTATATTAATTTATTCGTCTCACAATACAAGACAGATCATATATATGTTTTGGTGGTTGAAAAAGGTTGAAAAAGCAAATACAGTAGAGTTCGATTAAATTCGATGCACGAAATATCGAGGATCAGACAGACGAATCTTCGAAAGTTGCTCTTCATCATTATTTGCTTCTTTTTTGTCTGTTCTCTTTTGTCATACAAGGCGTGCGAAATATTGAAATGTGTTACGTAGAACGCTCGTTATAATTATCGTTTCTTTTTTTTTAAGTAATTACATAATAAAGTGCGTTCACGAACGCAGAATGCGTACATTAGAAAAATTGACATGTGTGTATACGTATGTGCGTTCGGCTGAATTCTTTCTATTTGCCTTTCCGCTTCATTTTTTTGATTTCCGTTTTTTACAAGATTGATTTGCTTACATTTTCAATTTTATTTCACATCGTTGATATATAATATTAAGTTAAATTTATGATCTTACATAAATTTATGTTTCTTACATAAATATACATTATTTGATCACTCAATAAATTATTAATAAAAGCTACTACAAAAACGAATAAAAATCTCATTGAACCTGCTTGGCATATTTCATAAGACAAGTAAAATATTTCTATTATAATTTGATACTTTATATTTTGAATTAAAATTTGGCTCAATGAGTAAATTAAGAAAATTGAATTTGCATTTTGAAAAGTTTTAATATTAATTTTGCTTGTTTAATAGCATAATCTTTTATTCATAGGCGGCATACGTACTTTAACATTAATCATGAAGAATTCGCCAACTTTGCATCAAAAAGTTAAAAAGTTTACATAGAAAATAAAATTAATGAAAAAATCTTGTGCAGAGCAATATATACAAATTTTCGAACCAAAATTATACTATATTTTTAACAATTAGTCGGAAAATAGATTTTATATCTTTGAAACATTCTTGAATTTCGTTTTTTTCCGTCGATGCTGAAGAGATTATATAGTAAAATATTTGAAAAAAGAGTCTCTGTTTTCGTCGCACAAGCAGGTACGTTCAACGAGAAAAGTTGTCATTAGTCTTTCAGGAGATATAGAATTATGTGTGAAAAGATAAAACGAAGCTTTAGTTAATGACTAACAATAAGAATAAGAAAAATATCATATATAGATTTTTTCGATTCGATCCGTGCCGTCGAAACGACACCAAGGCGGTACGGCTGCTCTTCAGGGAGGAAAATACATTTTTAAATTACTAGAAATTATGTATGTATAAATTAAAGTTTAATTATTAGAATATATATTAAACCAATTTCATTTCAGTTTGATTGATGACTACACATAATTAAAAATATTTTTTTAGAAGAAGATATATTAAATCTTAATGTGCTTTTAATTTCATATTATTAATATTTTATTTATATTTAATGATTTGATTAGTGTAATCAATACCCTAAGTTATATAATAATGTCATTATTCGTTGTGCGTTGCATCGAAGAAAGAAATATATATGATTTAATTATTTTGTATAGATATATATGTATATATCTTCTAATTTAAGAAAAGAGAATAAAAAGATAGTATTGTATTTTCCTCCCAGCTTTGTCGTGAATCAATTTTGCATAATCAAAATAGAAATCTCCATGAACAGTCTCGATGACTTTCTTTCTTATACACAAACTGTTTCTGAAAATAATTCGTTTTAAAGAAAATCATCATATTATATTCTTATATAATATATATTTATATCTATCATGAAAATTTCAATTTCTGTTCACAATTGATACTCGACAAACGAAAGTGAAGTCGCCCTTCCGCAAACGGAAGTCTCGTTCATTTGAATGATGTGAACACTGGTGTGTTTATTTTCCTAAAAATCACATAAGTACGCGCAAGTACCTAAATATTTTTGCGCGGGCCTTTCTGTATAAAATATAAAATAAAAAATTTTGCGGCTGCTCCGGTGTCGAGCCCGACGAGACGGCTTTTAAACATTTAGCTACGTCACATCGATGGTTTTTCACATGCTGCACAGCTTTACTCTCTACACTTCTCTTTTGACACAAAAATAGTTCTGATATATTTCTCTTGGTCTTCTTTTCCGCGCCTTTCCTTTTTTTCTTTTTTTTCTCTTGAATCAACACAGATTATATTCACAATTTACACTGAAATAGATCTGACGGATCTTTAGGATAAAGGCTGGTAAAAAGATAGGCAGAGAAAGATAGAGTGCTTGAGAGAGAGAGAGTGAGAATCAACGATATATCAGGGATGGATTTAGTTCTTTCTTTTTTTTTTCTCTTCAATCTTCTCATTGACTCTTAATTTTTGTTTATAAATCTTGATGACGATTGCAATACCGCAAATTTCTTTTTTTCTTTCTTCGGCACGTAATATGTTTACGCGGCGAATCGTTGTTTTTGCTTCTTTACAAAATCGAGAGCCATTTTGTCACCAATTCGAGTTTCCAGAATTTGAAGAATCGGATGATCTAAAAACAAAAGATAGAATTACTTCGCAAAGAAAATAAATAAAGCATCGTTTTAGAAACTATAATGTGAAAAATGTAAGTAAGAAAGATGTTGGTAATATTTAAATAATATTATTATTATATGTATGTATTTCACAATAATATTTAAACATATTATCAATTTCCAAATATTAAGAGTAATTTAATTTTAAGATATTCAATCAAAACATTTTAATGTAATAATATTTAAAATAAATTATATATTATGTAAATTATGTATATAATATCTTTTTGAGATATATAAATTGTTACATTTATAAATTTAAGAATTTCTCAAAATATTATTAATTTAGAGAGTCAAGAATCATAACTTTGTAAGTCCTACTGTTCGTAAAAAATTTGACTCACTTCGATTTTTCTGATGCATAAGTGGTAATTCCTGATGCTTGAGGCCGTGGAAATTTTCTATATTAGTGTTCGTGTCGGCAACGCCAGGAATGGTACTAAGCCCCAGGAAAGCTTCACCCGCGAAATCATTTGCCGTAAGAACATCGTGATCCATCACCGTAAAAAGAATCATCGCGTTAAAGTCACGACACTGCTCCACATTTACCGAACTTAAAAAAAGGACATATATTCGTTAAAATTAAATATCTTTTCCATTGTTATCAATCATCTGATATGAAATAGACATAAAAATAGATGTAAAATAATCATGTTATATAACAATAAGAGTTTTAACTAACAAATTTCTTTTTAAGATGTTTGACTATTAGAGTAAAGAAAATATCAAGTGTAATGTGATGTGATATACTCACAATTCAAAACACTCGTCAAACATGGGATTTAGGGTCCTCTTTTTGACATTAGTCTGCTGCTCGGCGCAATGCTCGAACATTCGTCGTGGCAATAATTCGATTATAACGAAAGGATCGCTGAATCCATTTGGATCTAATGGTATGACATCTCTAGCATTTATTACTTCAACGCAAAGAGAATCATGATTCAAATAAGCTCGCACCGTTAGAACTCCATATTCACAGGTAGTTGTGTTGTATTGGTCCTAAAAATTAATAATTAATATTATAAATCTGTAAAAACTTTAAATGTTATATATTTCATATTGTACGTATTTATGAAAAAATATTAAAAGAAAAAATATTCAAGAAAAATTGTATTTTTTCAAGATACATTTTTTTAAATTTAAAGAATCAAAAAATTAATTATACTTGAATTATTAATTAATATTTTTAATATTTTGTATTATACCTGAAGGCGTTGGTAATAAAATCGATCGATTAAGAAAGTTGTATCCATTTTGTGATATTGAAGGCGCTCTTCTGCATTCATGAAACTTTGACGACGTAATACTTCTAAAGGTAAACCCTTGTCGTCAGCATTAAAAAATTTAATTAATAAATCAAGTGCTTTATGCAATCTTTCGTAAAACATCACTGGTTTATCCTGCAAATAAAATAATGTTCTTTTTATTATCATTTAGATTTTTTACAAGTAGGTGAATTCATAGATTTTAATATAACCAGATATTGTCAAAATAATTTTTATTATTTTTTTACCATATGATTTTGATATGAAAAAAAATTTATGTACAATTATTATAGAATAATTACTTCGGCATTTCCATCCATTTGACTGCTTAATTCGCTAAGGACTACTTCCCAAATCTCCTGCAGAATACGGTTAAAATTCGCGGGAAGTAGAGCTGAATTGAGTGCTACCAAATGAACATCTAGATATTCGACGAGAGGTGCTATCGCTTCCGTAGTCGGTAGACTATCGGGAGACCAAGCTAAATGAAACATCGCCTTCTTTAAAGGTGGTCTCATCTATAAATCAAATAAAAGAAAAAAGAAAAAATTATTTTAAATATCAAAAAGCTATCAGTGATTTTCATTTCTTTATTATAAATGTATTTCCTTCTCATACTGTATGTGGCTATTATTAATTAAAAATGATAATTGCACTTTTTAATAAGAATCTATTGATATTTAATTATTATTGATATAATCGCGATTTTGTCACGATAATAATTTATAATTATCAGTGACATTTTAAAAATAAGAATATAATATAATTAGAGAATATAATTACACTGTAGGTGTATACATAATGATCATCATAACTTTTTAATAAGAATGTATTGATATTTAATTATTATTGACATAATCACGATTTTGTCACGATAATAATTTATAATTATCAGTGACATTTTAAAAATAAGAATATAATATAATTAGAGAATATAATTACACTGTAGATGTATACATGATGATCTATTGGAAAAAGTAATGAATTATTGATTTAAATCGCGATACTAATTATGTATAGAATATATGTATATAATAGTATATATAATATAACAATATCTCAAATTATAAGATAAAAAATTATAATTATATTGTTTTAGAGAACTTAATTTAAAATTGCATAATACATACCACATTTTTTTTATTTATATAATATTTATATTAATTTTTCTTTCTTTTGTATACCTTTGCTCCGATTCTCGAAACTATTTGATTGATGAAAAGCAACATTTGTTCAGGGGTTTGTTCAAGTGGTGTTATTAAGGCATTCCGCCATTGTATCCGAATGGATTCACCTGCTTGATTCTCGAAAGCCGTCAAAATTTGTTCTACGCGAAGTTCTTCACCCAAAGTTAACAACCATCTTCTCACGTATTCAAGACCATTGATAGCCACACACATCTGAAAATGAAATATAGTATATATATATATATATATATATATATATATATATTTTTAGCGCTAAGGGTTAATAATCGATAATATTATTGTTGCATTTTATATTTTGTATTATATTTTGTATATTTTGTATATTTTGTATATTTTGTATATACCACTCTAAAAAATAGAAGAACAACAAATATGAAAATTCTTTTATATTTCGAGGTCTAATAAATTAGATAATATTATAATAAAAATAATTAATGATTATTATAAAATAATGTATACATACTTACATCTCACACGCTATATATATATGTATATGTATGTGTGTGTGTGTGTGTATATATATATAAATTTATTTATATGCTTTTTTATGCTTTTTATAAGTTAATGCATTAGCAGAAGTATACTTGCGCTGTATATATATTGTATTGTATCATGCTTCGCTTGCCGTGCAAAATTGTAACTGCATCTAACATTTACTTAGCAAAATTTTTTTGTAAAGCAGAAATTATACTATCTGTATACTAAAGCGAAGCAATCTCTACCTGAGCGATTACCTCATCTGTGGTCTTATACGGTGTATGTTCCTCATAATATCCACTATCTGCCAGCTTCTGATGTGTTATCTCTGCATAATAAGCCGCAGAACTGCATATTGCCTAAGGAAAATTTATAAATTATGATATTATTGGTATATTTTCTGTATTTTGCAAATAATTATATTATATTTTTAATTTTTATATGATTTTTTTTCGTATTAAGAAAATTTATAGAAAAAAAGTTTATACAAAAGTAAAATTTTATAAATGTATCAAATTTCAGTATATATTTTAAGTATATTGCAAATTACAGAAAGTACACAATAGTTTTGTCAGCAAAGTAATAGGCGATAAATGTATTAGATAAGATTATGATTACTTACATCGACAACTTTTAGCACGAAATTATAAGATCCAGGTAGATCTGGCCACGCTAATTTCTTCCAGAATTCTTTAATCTTTATGATTAGAAGAAAAAGATGTATAATTATTAATGTATTATTTTTATAACAGAATCATAACTGTTATTATTACTGCGGTTATTTATATTATAATGAATATATGTAAATAAAAAAAGTAAAATGTGTAAAAAGTACCTGATAAAAACATGCAACGGCATCGATTGCCGATGTGCAATGTTTGACGAAATATTCCCCAGTGCAGATCCGATCGAGTTCTGCGGCTCTTCGTACTCTTTGAACTGCTTTGAGCTTCGCCAAATCCAGCCATTTGTCGACAGCCGGTCTGAACCATTCGTAATACTTGCAGATCGCCAAAGTTTTATGGTCTGATTGTGGTAAATTCTCCTTCATGCTGAAAAAACGACCAATTTTATATTCGATCATATTTTGTATCGAACTGTATGATTTTTTAAATGCAAGATATATAATGCAAAGATAATTTTTTTTATGTTAAAAAAACAATTACATATAAACATTTATTTTAAAAAGTAATTATTAAGTGCTATTAATAAATATTAATGGCACTTAATAATTACTTACATCAACATTAATAGAGATGCAATAAGAAATTTACTTTACAAAATCTTGAAGTGCTAAATAAAGTTCGAATATTGGCGTTCCTATCTCAGCGCCGGGTGGCAGAACATATTCCTCATCTCTATTTTGACTGTGTAGCTGTAGACAGGCAGTGGTGACTCTTGCACCAAGCTCGTTATGCATCTGCGAAATCAGTCATTTTAATTATGCGCGAGTTCTTTAATAGTACAAACTAAAGAAAATTTATTACTTCTGTAGCATTTAAACCACTGTATCATATTTTGCGCGGCATAATTTTACAGCATTTTATCAAAGTTTGCAAAAACTTTTCAATATTCTAATTAGTGAAGAAGCTATTAGAGTTCAAATGTAATTATCACTAAAAAATAGGAATGGAATTTCTGTTAGAAATTGGTACATGCCTAAAACACTCTATATAATTGTGTATAAGACAATTCATATATAATCCAACATTTTTTCAAATTTTAATTACAAATAAAATATTTATGAAATGATATTTTGAAATGATATTTATGAAATAATCTTTTTTTATCTACACTAAATATTTTAATTATAATTTTATTTTTTATTACTATTTTTATATATAATATTGAATATATGATTATATGATAAACTAGTACTTCCTTATATAAAATTTTTGATATTTTTGATATTTTAGTAAGATTTTATTAATTTTTTAATTCTTAAATTTAATAAATTTTTATGTCATGACATTTTTATATATTATAATTATTAAATTATAAATAGATTCAAAATAATAAAAAAAAAATAATATCAAGAAATGATATTTTGATATACATGTTGATATACTGTTAATCTTTTTTTTTAGAAAAATATTTATTTTGATTTGTAATTACATTAAAATCTATTTAAAAATTAAATTTCATTGGAACTACATTTATGCGTTATAATGCATAATACTTCATATAACATAATAATTCGTTGGATCACATATACTTAAATACTGATAGAAACTCTAACAGGTTTGCAGACTCGGCAAAATTTGTATGCAAAGCTATTAAAGTTCAATCTCATGTGTAATTGTTGCCATAATGCACGGGTCGTCGGTGTAGGACTCTATGCGACTTTACTCGAGAGAGGTCTCAAGGGTCGTGCTGGATATCAACTCCGATGATGTAGCTAACAGGGATAAACGCGAGTTGTGCCAGCACATAAGTACTCTTGCATTACAAAACTTTTGGAGTATCTGTACGGTAAACTGTTTGCAGAGAAGAGCACTAGTCAAGGTATGCATCGGATGCACCGGAAAGTTTCAAGTATCCCCGTAACCGAAGTATCCGTGTGCAATTTACCCAAGAGGATTGTCGTAATAAGTTTCCGACTTCTGGCACGTTGTTCGGCAAAACAAATGCACAAAAAGATATAATTTTATTAAAAGTTCGCGAACTGTATTTGATTAATTAAATTCATTTTAGCACGCGATCGAATTTAATTCTTTTAAAAGGGATGAATAGATGTGATTGAATCGATAGAAATCGCTTCCCGAGTTTGAAATTTTCCGTTATAGGACTGAATAAATTTAATTTTAGTTTGTTGAAAAACTTTTGTGAAAGAGCGGAATTTTACGGTATCTACAGAAGAAATTTAATCATAATTTGCGAAAAATATTGAAATTTGAAGTAAAGGTATTTCTAAAAATGCAAAAAATATGTAAATCGTAAACATATCCCTAGTAACATACTTTATTGGAACAATATTGGCTAGCAATATACATCCAATATTTCCAATATTGGTCCAATATTGCAAAGTAGACGCGCTTTCACTTTGAGTCAATATTGAATTGTAATATTGGACGAATATATTATTTTCATCTTTAACTAAGATTAGCTAGTTATACATACCCAAATATTTTTACATTAGATATAGATCAATTTTTAATATGACGGAATTTGCCATCAGAAAAAGAATTAACCGTTTATAATTAATTTATGAAGCTCTAAAGCTCTTCGCAAAAGATAAAGGAGGTGCGGCTATAATAGTCCGCACTTTTCTGATTGATAACTCGTGGGACCTGTGCCGCGACATTATATATTGTTTTAAATGGAGTTCTATTCTCGATTAGGTGTTTTCCTTTTTGCCACCTAGTGGCGACACGCGAAGCTCATATAGTGAATATGCAATATTGGCACACATTTACATTTACTTCATAACCAATATTATAATGAATGCAACCATATTGGCAACATATTTATATTTAGTAGCCAATATTGGTCATCATGGGCACTGCAATATTGACAGAACACTTGCATTTTGTTAACAATCAATATTAGTTTTACATTGGAAAATATTGGCCAAGACATTTCCAATATAATCAATATTGAGCCAAGGTATACCAATATTTTGCCAATGTTTTGTGCTACTAGGGATTCTTGATATTTTTTTTATCTTGCATAAAATAGATTATTTTTTAAGAATTTATTTTATAAAAATAAAGTTTTTCTTAATTCTTAATATGAAAAGTTGGTTTGTTGATTAGTTGATTATAAAATTATGTTAAATGCTTTTGTATTTCTTCATATTTTTCCTTATTTTTATTACGTTAATGTTTATAAGAAATAATCAAAAAACATTTAAAAAAATCTTTTATTTTTATCACAGTATATCAAAATAAATTAATTACTTTCTATCTAATACAAATGCGTTCTTCGTGATATATGATTTTATACAAAATATTAAAATATCATGAACTGATTATAGTAATTTTTTCTTAATAATTTAAATTTTATTTTTAAATAAAACATACATTTTTAGCAATAAGGAGGATGCTGTCATATAAAAAAATTGAATCATTTATTAATAAATTCGTTCTATTAAGATTAAGGTGCTCCGTATTTGAATACTTTGAATTCTTAAAGCTAATTTCCAAAACATTATTAAAGCAATCTTACATAGATATGAGTAAATTCGGATTACTATAGTTTTCGGAACAACAATTAAAAATAATTTATTAAATTTTATTTAATTTTCGCAATTCTGCATTGCGCGTAGCTTTTATGTAATGGGTTGCAAAACAATCGCGAGATATAACGAGAAATATATTTGTGGCTAAAGCTAACAATGTACGAAGGCAAATGAGTAAGACGTCATTTGTTGAACTGGTGAGCGCATGCAATCAGTATGTGTCAACTGCAGCTGTGTATCACTGATATTTCGAATAGAGGCATGCAACGCTTGCGATAATTTTTTATTCACGATGAAACTTATTATGTCGCAAAAGAAACATGCAGCAATGGCGGAAAATAAAGAACCGTTGAACGGTGAATGACACGAGGCAATAGTGCGCATCGACATCTTCATAAATCCGGTAAATGCGACTATAATGCGGAGAGAGCTCGCGATATCGATTCGTACACAATAAATAAACAGAACAGCACAATTATTCTATCACTGACGTAAAATGGCATTGAAATGCGTTTGTCATAATTGACACAAATACTTGAGACACCCATACATACATTGAATAATTATAGCTTTATAAAAATATATTATATCTGTAACGCAAAATAATAATATCAATTTGAATTAGACGCACTATTGCTCGTTTCGTGCAGTTTGCGAATATTCTTTTTTGCGGATATTGATGTGTGTTGAGAACGTGTGCTATTCTTCGTGTTGAGAAACTATAATTCTATAAAGACTCAAATACTATAGAACCGCGAGCTTAAATCATCAATCAAAATGGATTATAATTACCTTAAAAAATTAATGTATATAATGTATATATATATATATAATAAAATATATACTCAACGATTTATTAAATTGATCTTCTATTTTTGCTAGATTATTTTTCTGCTTAACTGCATACTCATATAGGTTCTTCTATTTTCATTATTTATTTTGTATATACAAACTAACTTTTAATAGTTATAAAATATTATATTATAGCTCTATATTGTAAGCAAAAATGTACTATTTATTGACATATTGTTATTATTACTTATTATTACTTATACAGCGTGTCCCAGTTATCTTCCGTCTTCATCTTTCAAAGACAGATTCCTGGGATCATTTGAAGACAATTTTTCCTTAGAAAATATCAATGAAGGCCATCATTTTTTGCATATTTCCCGATTTTTGTCATCATAAATCTTTGCAATTAAATCTTAAATTAAAACTCAACTAAAGTAAACTCTATTTAAAATTAATCAAAGGATGTGGTTTTGTTAATATTTTATTTCTACAAAGTTTAGTTTACGAAAAATTATTTCCAATCACTTATAATTCGAAAATTATTAGTGCCTCGACATTTTCGTTGAGGAAAAATCGTCTTCAGATGCTCCCAGGAATCTGTCTTTGAAAGATGACGGAAGATAACTGGGGCACTCTGTACACTTATTATATTATAATAATTACTATAATATAGTAATTAATTTATTTTCTTTTAATGAATATGCAGATAAAAATATACGATATACATACGACAGTTTCAACAGCTTTTACATTATGCAGGAAATTTGAAATAAAAAAGAATAAAAAATAAAAAAAAGGTAACAAAGAGAGATAAAAAGAGAGAAAGAGAAAGAGAGAGTTTAATATTTTGTGGTGCCGATGAAAAAAGTACCTCGGAAGTGTTCTCCATGTGTTTCGCCACGTGTTCCGCCAGCTATGAACAAACATCTCGTGTACAATAAAATCGCGCTGACCTGATGGACATTTATAATTCGTCGTCACGCTTTTTTCTTAACCTAGCCCTTTCAGGTCACTGCGACTTGTTTATTTACAGTGTGTCCGGCGCGATATTATCAATTTTCATTATTTTACAATTTGTTCCTTTATTTTTCTTCAATAGTACCTATTTTTTATAACATAGTAAATAATTTGTAGTTTGTTAAATTATTATATAAAATTATATATATTATTTGGGACACTCTATATATAAACAATAAAATGTATTGTCATTTTAATGCATGGACGCCGACCGGATTTATTTATAAATAATTAGTAATTTAATAAATTAAATAGTAATTTGAATAATCAGAAATTTAATTAAATTTAATTTGTTGTATAATCTAGTTATAGATACAAACATTCATTTTTATCGGCTTCGAAAAAATTTATCAAGATAATATTTTTTTTTTTTATTTTGTACGATCGACGTCTCAAATAAAGCGTTTAAGCCAAACATAGCACATCTAGCTTGACGACACAGTGAATAAAAAATAATGATGTGTTATGTAACAGTGTATCTTTGACGCGATATATTACGAAATCACAATTGAAGATCTATCGGTATAAATATCTTTTATGATCTGTTCACGAGAGATATTTTTTTGCCACTTGCATTCTTACCAGTTTTTCCAGTTGTTTGTAAACTGCTGAGAAATATGGCACACCATTCGTACTAAAACACAAATTTAATACATCGCAGACAGAAAAAGATTATGCAAATATTTCTTGATTTAAATCAAGAAAAATGTGTATAAATTTATAAACATTGTAAATTTTTGCCAAAATGTAATTTCTAAATTCGTATAATAATAATAATAATAATACTGCTGTTTAAATTCCTAAAAATATTGTTGAAGTAAAAAATGAAGTAAAATTAAAATTAAAAGTAAAATTAATAATTATATCGACTAATTTTAATCTTTTTATGCTTTCATAAGATTTTTTATATGTACAAATACTAATTATTTTTTAAATATATCTTTAATATGTGTATGTTTTATCATTTAAATTTCTATATTATTAAATCAAATTTAAGAGAAACTTACCTTTCAAAGAGACTGTTATAATATAAAAGTCCCTGTTCCAAGTCGACCAACAATGTAGTTACTAAATTCGTAAAGTCTTGCAAGACTCGATCGATATCCTGATCGGGTTCTTGATCATGGCACATAGTTTGTTGTCTGGTATCCTCATACCTGTAAGATTCAAGAACAATCTCGATGAAAATTTTAATATTTATCTTACGTTTTGTGTAATTTCATATACTTATTTTCTATTTGCATGTTTCTGAATGATTACTTTAGAATTAATTACAAAAAGAACAATTGCAAAAGAAAATAAAAAAGAAAAAAGATTATTCAAATAAAATTTATTATTTCATTGCAATAAAATCAATTGCAATTTACCATTCGAGAGTTCCTTTTCTAAGAGCAGTAATAATCTCTCCTCGGATTTCCTTATTAAAAGGACAGCAAGTTCGAAAAGCCTTCATATTCGAGAGAAGTCCCAAACATCTATATAACAACAATAATTACACTATTATTTTACATATAAGTTATATCATTCAAATATATTAGAATTATGATTAATTTCTCAATATGTTAAGAATTGAAGAATATGTTTATTATTATTTCTAATGTTATTTCAAGAAATATAAAATCACCTGAGTAGATAATCCAATTTCGATATAGTCGGTCTATGCAGAGGAGGGTAAAGTACACGATGCTGCCTGACCTTTTTTAAAGATACCTCCAAGAAATCATTAAAGGAATCTGCCAGGCACTGTTCTGCGTCGCGCGAAAGAGTTTCAGTATGCCATCGATTGTCAAGTTCCTAAGTTTGAAAGACAATTTTAAATTTGTTATTGTCATTTGATTTCATACATTAATGCAACATTGTCATAACATGATAAAATGCAAGTTATAGTTTTATCTTTGAAGTTACCTGCAGAAGACGATGAAGCATTCGTGGATCGACGGCATGCTGCCGGGAACTCGCCACCCATCTTATTAAAGCTTGCTGCAATTCAGTAACGTCACCTTGCACTGCATGTTGATGTAAAATTGTCAGCGCGGTTTGCGGTAGTTCTCCAGTGAACTCTTCCTAGAAAACACGCAAGTGCGTATAAAAACACGCTTGATTAAAACAATTCTTAGGTAATAAATTATAATTAAGTTGTTTTAAAACACAATTTATATAATTTTTACATTTTAGCATTTTACTTAATTTTGAAAATATTGGCAAAAATTGTGTGTTTAACTATTTAATGTTTTTATTTCTTTTTAAAATTTTATTTGAAATTTTATAACGATATATATTGTCATATGTTTCCCGGCCTCTCTCTCTCTCTCTCTCTCTCTCTCTCTCTCTCTCTCTCTCTATGTATATATATATATATATATATATATATATAGAGAGAGAGAGAAAAGAGAGAGAGAGAGAGAGCGGGAAACATATGACAATATATATCGTTATATATCGTATATGTATATATATATATATATATATATATATATAGAGAGAGAGAGAAAGAGAGAGAGAGAGAGAGAGAGAGAGAGAGAGAGAGAGAGAGAGAGAGAGAGAGAGAGAGACACAATATGATACATTGTATCGTGCATCTTCATATTTATTAACATTTTTGAATTACATAATTTATTTTATATATATATATATATAATAAATATATAATATATATATATATATATATAAAATAAATATGGAGATGCACGATACAATGTATCATATTATGGGCAAATTTATGATGCCGTATTATATGAAATATACCTAAGCATATAAATACATTTATAGCGTGGGATGGGACAGTCTGTATTAGACTATTATACATACCCCTTGTTTATTCATTTCATGATTAAGAAAAACTGTATATAGTCTTTCCTGTTGTCTCAATTCACCCCAATTATCTTCCTCAGACCCGCGATCCTCCCTTGTTGACAGCCATAATTTCAGTCTGATTCTACCTTGTATATTACTCCTTTGTGTCCGCGCCTCCAACTTATACCATTGATCCACCCCAGTGCTCGGAATATCCTATATAAAGACAATATGTATATTTCTATTTTATTTTATTTTATATTTTCGATATTTTACTGTTTTTATATCTTATACCAATTATGGTTACTGTATCATTAAGACATTGTTCAAAGCTATATAGTTTTAAAAAATTCAAAAAATTATAAAAAATAATTGTCGGTATTATTAAAAAATCGTTTCAAAAAATTATTGATTCTGATAAGTTGATAAATATTTTCAGTTGGTAAATTTTACGCTAAATTTTGCGAATTATTCTAACTTAATAAAATAATATTTAAAATTTTATATTATTTACAGTTTGCTAAAATAATTTAATAATAAATTCATTATAAATTAAATAATTACCACTAGAGATATATTTACACAACCTAGGAAGTCATCTTGACTTCCAGATCTAGCGCTCTGCGCTATTTGCTTGAAAAATCGGCCGAGCCCTTTTACACCTCGCACCTCGTTGAGTTTGATTACAGCATCGAACACCGAGGACTCGTCGTCGTGGTCCCTAAAATCAATCTAATCTTGTAAAATCTTTTTTTTAATAAAAAAGATTTTGTATATTCGCGTATTATTCTGCAGATAATAATATTATTATGCAATATAACAATCAAGATTAATTATGTTCTAATTATGTTCTAATTACTTCAATTTTTTAAATAAATTTTAAATCAATATTAACACAATTTTAATTTCTTTCATGTCTATTTTTTAGAAATTTATATTTATGCATTTATACAAACTTACCATATGTCCAGATGAAGAATATCCGTGTTGATGTCGTCAATATCGCTAAAAAAGGAAACAATGGATGGTATTATGTACTACTATATGGATTTGCATTACTTAAACTAATAAAGGATCATCATTGTGAACCAATTAAGGGCCAGGCCCCAAAGTTTGCGCTTACAAACGAAACTTCTCGTTCCATCGCGGGCTTAGCGTATGCGGCTTCACCGAGGTAGCTCGTATAAACTTCGCGGGTAGAGCACCGCTTAAGGATTCACGGTGTTCTCGCCTACTGCTGTGTTCCTTGCGCTTAAACGATAGCCTGAAACTGATTTTGAATAAGCAATTTACTAATCATCATTATTTCATTACAAATGTCCTAAATTTTCAACTGTTTTTTTCTTTTATTGTAGATCTCTACTTATTAAAGTTTTGTTCAATTTTTGAAACAACAGGAGGCAATTTGTTAGCTCTTTTATCAGAAACGAAAGTGTGTAGTAATTAATCATTAGCAATATATAAATGGAAAAGCAAACGTAAAAATATAAATAAATTTTAAAATTTATGGTTAAATAAATATATAACTGTTGTATTCTCAAAAATAATAATTTTCTCTTTCTCACATAACTTCCATATAAATTATTTCCCTCTCTTTCTCCCTCCCTCTCTCTCCCTCTCTTTCTCTCCAATTTCTTATATATTAATTATTTTCTATGTAATAAACTTCAAATTGTGTTGCAATTACATTGTATTATCGTTATTTTACATTAATTGAAAAGCGTTTTAAAAATATCATACGAACCGATATTTACAATTCGTAATCTAACTAAAATTTTAACATCAGTTGGCAAATTGTATCATTATTAAAGATAACATAAGGTCTTGAGTTTTTCTTACAAAGCTTCTAGGTTTACGATGTCAAGGTGCAACATGATGCTTTAGAATCTCTCGAATCCAAATGGGAGTTTGCTTAAGTGACGAAGGGTGTGCAACTTGTGTGCTTCGCTGTAGCCCGTAATGTACTGTTCGCTCTGTTGTCGTATTAATTATTTTACTTATGCCACCAGATGGCGAATGAAATAACATGAGATATACAGGAAAATGAGCTTGCTCTCTCAATGCTCTCGTCCGTTCCTCACCCAGGGAACGATGCTTGCCGTCTGCACAACTTGCGTCCATTGTGCATCACGTTGCATTGTCGCAAATGTCATCGGAGTTAGCACGCGATAAATGCACATATCATCGAATGATACGCGGATTCGTAGCATGTTATATTGATGCTTGTTTAACTTTAATCTTCTATTATTTCAAAAATGTAATGAATGTAACACTTTATATATAGTTTATTAGATAGGTAAAGGATCTGATATACCGTATATATTACTAGTTTGAAAGATTTATATTTATATCTTTTTGTATAAATCTATAGATTCAATGTATGATGCATGCAAAAATATACATATTTTGTAGTTATAATTTATAATTAAAAATAAGTTCTATAAAAAAATTTCGATTTCAATATAGTTATATTTTATCACTACAAAAAAATATTATATAAATAAAATATGTGCACACAAATAATATATTATTTAATACAAATACACTTAATTTATTTAATTTAAATTATTTATTTTAATTTTCTAAGAAATTTAATTTGTGATAATAATTTTTTTCATATATTTATAGAAGCAAAATTTTACAAATTTATAGTTTCTCAATTTTTATGTACTAATCCATAGATCCACATATTTGTTATTCGTAAGAAATCTTTAATATTTCTTTAAAGTAAGGTCCGCTTCATTCTTTCAGTTAAGCGTTCTCTATGACATTAATGGCTATCCTCAGATGTGCACTTATCTTAAGTACTACGCCGTCAGTTTCATCGTACTGTTGATAACGGTAGACGTACCGCAATATTTTATAATAAATGACATTCGAAACAATAGACTAACACAATCGCATCATTAATATCAATCAAATCATTACTAATAGATTAACAATTTTTCAAAATAATTGATAATTCAAAGAAAAAAATTCAATTCTACAATATTTACATATTCTACGAGAAATAAAGAATTGTTTAGCCGTGAGAAGAAGCAGTTTTATTTAGAACAATTAACACACAATATCTATAATTAGATTAGAATAAGAATATACTGAATGTTATATGTTTAAAAGTCATACGTACCAAGGTTTGCTCATATCTTGATTATATTATAATTATGTTATATAGAGAGAGTTATAAATAATAATAAAATTATCAAAAATGTGAAGAAATTATAATATTAATCTTACAAAACGTCTGTATATTCACTTATGTTTGATTAATCGTCTTTCTCGTGTCTTCGTCCATCAACTTACCTATGATGTTTACGAAGCTTCTCATGATGTGAGTTCTCGTTGTCACCACCGTCAGATAGAGCGCGAGTTGCTTGTCTTGGAGATGCCGGGGGTGTGTGCGGCGAATGCGCCGTTAAATTCGTTTGAGGGCTCAATGGCGCACCTGCGTTGCCAGGCTGTATTCCCAGCATACAATAAGGATCGCTAAATCCTAAAGTAAATAGCGGTAATCTTTTCTGATGAAAAGTGTTTTACAAAATCTCTATATGAATTACAAAATTATTACAAAAGCTATTTTATTCATATTCGTTATAACTCAAATTTGCAGAAAATATTCTAACACTTTTTAATAATATTTCTACTTTACATATTTTATATATATATATATATATACATATATAAAATATAATTGTAAATAATTCTATTTTCTATATGGAATTCTGTTATAAATTATATATCATATAAAAAGACTTATATTATTATACCGAAAAAAAATTATTTTAGATATAACTGCATTATCAGTATATAGGAGAATATTGCAGCTTATTATGAAATACAAAAATGTAAAAAGTGTTATTCAAAAAAATAATTATAATATTTATTTTTTTGAAAACAAAATAAAAATGTATTAAAATATTTACATATGAAATTTAAATGTAAATAAAATAATAACAGAAAGAAACGCAATACATATTTTTTTGTTCTCGATATTCAAAAATAATAAATCAATATTTCATGAACATCGAGCTTCAATTTGACTCAACGGACTTCCAACTACTTAGACATCAAATTAACTGACTTTATACTTCCTGACTGTGTTATTTTTAATCGCTCTTAAAATTTGAAAGGTAATCGTGAAATATCTGAATGGAATGCACTTACCATTGACATCCTTTGCTTCAAGTCCATCGGCTTCGATTACTACCACGCTTAGCACAACAATAGGTGGCTGTAACGATAAATAAAAGTTTAATTTTATGTATTATTGTATCGCCAATAATGGTATTTTAGCAATATATTCTTCGCGATAAGATTCAGCGCTTTCGAGAAGAAAGTCAATAAAGCGGTACACCTTTTCTTCCGAGGCAATATTAAGATATCGCCGATGCTGATCAGAGGGAACTCCGAAAGCTTCCTGAGCATATCGATATAAATCCTCCTTATAATGTGCATATTGCCCTGTACTGGCGCCTACTGTATTCGCAATCGTGTAAAGGACTTCTATATACAATTGCTCTATCTGAAAAATATATTAATATCTTTGTAATAATTTTTGTAATAAACAAATAATAAGCTGAGATTGTATGTAATTAATATTTTTATAGGAAAAAATTGATATTTATTAATTGAACCTTAAATATATGTTTTTCTCAAATTTTTATAACACTTAAAATTTAATTTTCATTGTTCCAAATTGTTAAAAAGGTATGTAATAATCATTATTGAAATAATATAAATCATTAATATTAAATAATTTTCGCTTAAAAAAGAAATTTTACAATTTCAATGTAAATAAAATTTTTTATAACAATTAAGTATATTTTTATTTGCCTAATTTATTTAGAAATTATTTCTCACAGAAAATATATGATACAAATACACATATATATATATATATATATATATATATATATATATAAAGTAAAATATGGTTTATGAATAATTAAATAAATTTAATGCTATAGATGAAATATATTCTATTTTATCTCGTATTCTATTTAATTTTCGTATCATTTTCTAATACAAAAAATAAAAATAAAATTTTTTCTCTTTTCCTTCTTATAAAGAGACAACATCTAATTTTTTACTTATTATTTTTCCTTGAAATTCAATACATTGCAATCTTTACTTTATATCAATAGAAAGAAAAAAAGGAATAAAGTTAAAAAATCGAGATGACAAAACATTGTATTCGCAGAAAGTAGAGATGAAGAGAAAATAATAAACAGAATTCTTGAAAAGCTTATTGCAAATTCACAAATCTTCTTGGAAAAATTTACTTATAAATACTTTTTTGTTTAAATTTATTTATTTATAAATGTTTAAATTTATTTGCTTATAAATGCTTTTGGTTTAAATATTCATTTTACTATCGAAAATTTACGAGACAATCGTGTGAAAAATTACATAATATCTATTTGCATCTCATCAGAAAGATAATACGTTTTTTCATATAAATTTATAAACCTATCATAAATTCAAAAACACAGATCTATAAATTTAGATCCGTAAAGTCACAAATATGTAAAAAAATTATATTATGTATTATTATTATTATTATGTATATATGTTATATTATAAAATTATATTACATATTATATAATATATAATTATAATCATATATTAAAATATTATATATATATATATATATATATATATATATAATATAATAAAATTTAGAATTTTTACATATTTTGTTTTTTTTTGTGCTCAAATCAAAACAGAGATATATATATATAAGATTTATTTTCATGACTTTTCAAACATATTTAATGCAAAAGTTTACATATTTATTATTAAATGTTTAATGTTACATTTAATGTTACGTTTCTGTTTGTATAAATTTAAATTTATTATTGTTTCTACGTAAATGTATGCGAATATATAATATTATTTGAATAACATATTTTCTACCAATTCTGCCGATTACGTAGTTATACGAATCGATAAATATATATGTAACAAGTAAGAAATTGCTTGATTAAATTTGGAATTTTAAATTTCGAAATTCGAACATATCTACTGAATTGTAAAATAAATAGCTTCATATTTCCGCTCGCTATATTTGATAGTTGAAATGATAAAAATAAGATGTACTTTTATTATAAGGCCGCCTATCCATTATTTCGATCGGCGAGCGCCTATGTCTGACAGTGCGGCTGGCTTTATCTACTTAGAATAATACTTCAAACGTAACTATTCGTTCACATGCGAAGTCCACTGCAACCAGAATGAATACGTGCTAAATGCAACGACGTTGTGCCGCACGCGATTCGATTCGCGACGCAGAAGTGTGGAAAATTATCCCATCTACTTCTTTAATAAGATTCATAAAAAAATTACACTTATAAAATATTTTTAATAACATTCATAAAAAATTCATTGAAACGCGGAAGCAATCCTGATCTGCACGAGAAATATTTGGCAACTTAACATGCATTTTTATAACGGGCTAAATAATATTTTATGAAAAAAAGTATAAAAGAATATAATTATGTGACAAAGCAGAGACTATACTGACCTCTTTTTTGCTAAGCCGATACGGATGTGAAGTCGAGATCGAATCTCTGGACGGCGGTGGCGGTTCTTTTGCTCTTGCTTCCACTTCCTGAAGAACAACGAGTCTCCGATTCTCCTGCTTCCAGGACAACGCAGTAAAGCTTTCAAAGAAGGATCCATCTGTTTCTTGGACACTATATAATTAAATAGTTAAATTTAATATATAATACTAATAATTTTTTGCAAATTATGCAGTATATAGATTCGTTTGTTACACGTTGCGTTACGTTCGTTTGTAACAAAAATTATGTAATAAATACGTGGTAGATATCTCATAATACATAATAAATATTATTAAAGTTTTCATAATTATTTCTTTTAATTAAATATTAGATTTTATAAGACCATCTATATCAAAACATATTTGTGCAAACATTTTGATTGCAGATATATATAAATATCAAATTGATAATAATATATTTTATATTTTAATATTTTAACATTAATAGATTTTAATAATCATATGCACATTTTCACATCGGTTTATTTATCAAATGTGACCACTTTTGTAAGCAAATTTGAATTTATGATCGATCATATATATACATATTATTTATATACAGGAAAAATTTTCAAATAACAGATGTCAAACCTTTATAATAAAATAAATTTTTAATTCGCATATTACATTACTGTATACACATTGGTGCTATATATATATATATATATATATATATATATGGTCTATCTGTATATGTTTGATAATATAAGCAAATCGAAGAAAACAAGTACATTTTATACTAAATTAATTTGCATTCGTAAATAAAACTTATTACAGTACTTCACACACTTCAACTAACGATTTTTCTACCATCGCGTGAGCACCTAGTTTCGCAATCTCGCGAAATTATCAATCGCTTATCAAGATTTCTTCTGCGTTGGTATTTTTAATATGACATATGCATGTTTTAAATGAAAACGATATTTTTAATCATTACTCGCTTAGTTTTAGTATTTATTTTGTCTAATATTAATTTAAACATTTTCGTACATAAAAAGATGTTTTATTTAAGTATAAGATTGTAATTTGTAATCACAAGATTTTGGTATAAATTTTTATATTGTATATTTATAATATTTTTTATTATTTGTAATATCTATATATAATATGATAAAATATGTATATGTATTATAACGTATATATATATATGTATTATTATTATTACGTATATGTATATGTAATGTATATGTATATGTATTATTAAAATATGTATATATATATATATATATATATATGTATTATACATATTAAATAATCTTATAAGTATCGATACGTAAATAATACTTTATGGAACAAACAAAAAGAATAAGCATATTATTTCGATTACTAAATAGTTATAGTTTTGTCAAAAAATAATATTTTTCGTTAAAGCAGCGATTATTAATTAAAATACTTAATTTAAAAAAACTAGAATTAAAAGATATTGTTAAGTAATTCGAAAAACTATAATTATACCAAGATGATAGAGATTTTGATACTTCGATAGATATCGCAGGAACATATTTTATGCACGATCGCTTAAATTAAATTTGTGATCCACGAAGTGTATTTTGTTGTTAGTTATTTTCTTCTATAGATTCTAAAGAGCAGATACCAAAACAAAATTTTTTGTAAATATGTTAAAAGTCTTATGGAAAGTTCCTACATGAAAATTTCTCTTATGAAATTTTTAAATTTAATTTTTCGAGATTTTTTATCTTTCTTTACTCATATAATTATATAAAATAATATGCAAAATTTATATTCTTATTTTATAAACAATGATTTATAAAATGTACATATATTTAAAAAGTTAATAATATATTATTATAAAACTGTATATTATATATATAGATCGTGTTATTTGCCATTTATTTTATTACCTTTTATTGCTTGTTATTAATATAATAATCGTTTCGACAAGTTACGATCACTTTTTCCTCTGACCGAGTTCAAGCCAATGGGGATATCGTAATGAGAAATCTTATCTTACACAGAGTTATGTTTCAAAGCAAGAAAACCAGCCATAAAAAAAGCGATCTAAGTATAAAAATTACATTTTATAGAACTTGAATTGTACGTGTCATTTATATAATGCACGACATTAATGAAACTTCCCCTTTACAGTTTGCAATAATTGTGAATAAAGGTGAATAAATAATTTTTAAGCGATTTTGATAGTTTAATGACATTTTTATAATTAAAGTGACATTATTGGTCGGATATAATTTTATCTATTATCGATTTAATTTTTAATTAAGTAAATTATTCAGTGGTGCATTTTTAAATGACTTGCTTCGCGTTGCGGCTTAATTTCAACGTGAAAAAGTGTGCAGTTTTATTTTCCATTTCCGTAATTATTACGACTAAATGTAAGGAAGGATTACGTAACTCGTACTAATTTTATCTCGTCAGCTTTATAAAAAATATTCCTCTCAAAGGTTACACATGCGTGTAATTTAAATCAAAAATATATATTAATCAAATATATATATTAACAGATATTTTTCCAATTTTTACTAATTGGAAATAATTCACAGTAATTCCTCCAATCTGTCTTAGTAAACTTTACATTTATATTATTTAACTTTATATTACTTAACTGACACTAAAACTATTTTATTATTTAATTTTTATTTTCTTAAGGTAAGCTATTTTATTTTCATTTTAATTTTTTCACATACATATAATTATACTAATATTATTTGATTCAGGATAAAATTTGATTCCAAACATAAAAATACTTTAATTCTATATTTTCTCTCAACTAAATAAACTTTTGTAATTGATTTCTCTACATAATAAAAATTAAATAATTAATAATTATTCTTGTAAACAATATATTAATACATTCTATTTATTTTACATGAAATTATATTCCTGACAACGACAGATATTTTATAATGATTGCGAATGATATGATATTTTATATTATTCACAATCTTTATAAAATATCTTTCGTTGTCAGGAATATAAGATCATAGTAAAGTGGTGAGCGCGAAAATCTAAATCGAGGGTACAAAGGCGTATCGCTGAGAAGACGAAGAGGACAATAATGACGTTACCACTGGTTCTTTACGGAAAACCAGTGAGTGCACGTAAAAAGAGCTATTCACGACGAGAGAGAAAAAGTACTGCAGAGGAACACAACAAGTCATAGGCATCCTTCTAATGGAAACCGAAAGGACATTGACGACATTCCTCTCATTGTCATTCTAACGTCGAAAGCACGTTCGCAGCGCTGTGAATTGTAATTCAATCAGTTTCAACTTTTCACCTTCAGACCTTTAGCACTCAATTTTCAAAACTCGCTTTATAAATTAGTACTCTTTAATTAAAAAGCAAGCAATTTTCCTCATATCATTAGATGTCATGATTTTTTTATAACTTTATTTTTATTTATTATTATGATTTGCTTTTTCTTTCTTTCTTTTTTTTATTTCTAAAAGATATATATATATCTTGTATGTAATCAAAAGTAAATTTTTCATTTTCTTTCCAAGAAAAAAATTTTTAAATCTATAACTCAATTTAGAAATAAAACATATTTAATATATTTTTATACATTTATTATTTTATATTACATTATTATATTATATTTTCTACATTCATATAATGTAATATTTATAATTTTATTATATTATCCATATATCCATGTAATATCTTTTTCCCCTAAAAACTGATTATATTGATAATATTGATAATATTGATGATAAGATATCTTACAATTAGTCAATAAAATACTCGCTTTTGTGTTGTTTTCTTTTTTTGTTTTATTATCGAAATAAGTTCGCACGCGCAATCATGTAATTAAATTTTCCGTGTCACATAATATTTTCAAGGCTGATATAATGCATTTGATTACTTGTAATTTGTTTAATTGTTATTTAATGACTTCTTCGCAGCGTGCTGCAAAGTTACTTTAATTCCCTGCCTGTTTCCTTAAGATTAACCGTGCGGCGATAAGCGGAGGTGAAACCGAGCGATAAGATTCTTACTGAGCGATAAATTTAAAACAGATCGCACGAACGCTTCTGTATGTTATTGTTGTCACAATTTGTTGGCCTTACAAAAGTAACTATAATAGTTTCTCCCTGACAATTTTTTTAAATTTGTCAATTATATAAATTACATACAATTTTGTAAATTTATATATAACAAAGACCTTTTAAAAGTTGAATTATTTTTTTTATAAGATAACGTAATTTAAATCGACCACACTGGCACTTTATTGGTTGATAGAAAATCACAACGTTTCGATCATTGGTTTTGGTCCTTCTCAAGTGAAAAAATCTTAGTTAACCAATAAGTAATGAAAAAAGAGAAAAATCACTTGTCAAGATCGTCAAGTCAGCCTACCGCTCACAAACAAGGAGAGAGACTGGTCTGGAGTGATTTTTCTCTTTTCTCATTACTTATTGGTTAACTAAGATTTTTTCACTTGAGAAGGACCAAAAACCAATGATCGAAACGTTGTGATTTTCTATCAACCAATAAAGTGCCAGTGTGGTCGATTTAAATTACGTTATCTTATTTTATCTACTGGCGACATTCAAGAATTTAATATTATTTTTTTTATGATTAGTCGCAAAGATTATTTAATATAACGCTAACAATTAATAAACTGATGTAATATATTTAAATTTCAGCAAATTTTCATCAGTTAAATTAATGTTATATATAATATATATGATTTATGGAAAGTATAAATACAGTAATTTTTTAATTTATAAAAATGATTTTAACTATATGCCATTTAAAATGTACTTTATAAATTATCATTTAATTCATTTTCAGTTTGCTTTATTTATGTAATATATTTGTTTACAATACACATATGTGTAAAAATATACTTATTATGATAAAAGTAAATCAGTAAAAATATTAATTTCAAAATTGTATATTTTTTTATTTTAGCATCTCTATGCTAAAAATAAATTTTCTAAATAAATTTTCTAAATAAATTCGTATGAAAATAATACTTTTTTGTTGCATAAAGCATTAAAATAGTTCGTTTAGAAAACATTTTCCTGAAACTCGTTCGTAAGAATACATGCTTATTTTACGCTCTCTTAAAACCTCGAAAGCGTACATTTGTGCGCGAAGTATGTTATTCTTGGATAGCTTCATTGTTGGTTCTTTCTTTTATTTTCAGAGTGTATTGTCTCCTTTTTCGAGAGATCAAAATGTTCGAGTTGTTCCATAGAAACTAGTCATTGAACAGAAAATGCGTCATCAGTGTATATCTTGGTTGTATTATATTTGTCTCTTGAGTACAGAAAATTGTATGCAAAAATAAATAATAAACAAGCTTGTTTAAATCATTCTAAAGTGAAAAAACCATCTGCTTAAATAAAGAATAACTATTAACTACTCATCCTGTTCTTTCTCATTAAAAATTTATAATAAAGTTTTTTTCATTGAAATACATTGCAAAATTTTCGGATCTTCAGATTATGCGCTCACAGTTTTTATAATCTAAATTTAAAATTTCATGGGTTTGTAAAATTATAAAATTTTTTTTCATTATAAATATTTATCAAACTTATATATATCGCAATACACTTTTAATAAAATAATTATTTTAATAGAATTTTAATAGAATTTTTATTTACAAAAAATTTTTACATTTCTGAATTATATATATAATATATAATTCATGCATTTAATTTTTATGTTTCTGAAATTATATATAATCAACTTTTAGATTAATTTATGTATGTTGTGCCTTGATTCGACAATAATTTTAACTATTTGATATAACTCTAATTTAAAAAAAAATTATAATTTTTTAATTCAATTTTACTTGTTTAAGAATGTTTAAGAATTTTACTTGTTTAAGAACTTGTTCAGAATTGTATTCAGAATTTGAATGTTTAAGAATTTTGTTCATAATTTTATATATTATAAAAAGCTCATATAAATAAAAGAAAAATGTTATATATATATATATATATAAAATTATATATATAATATATATATATATATATATATATATATATATATAAAATTCTTAAACATTCAAATTCTGAATACAATTCTGAACACATTCTTAAACAAGTTAAATATATATATATATATATATATAATATTAAATATACTTATATTTTCCAAGACAACGAAGATGATAATTTCGGCTTGAATTCTCAGGTGTACGATGTTCCATAGATTGTTATAGAATTTAATTTGGAATTTAATAGTCGGAAGTAAAATAGATTAAATGGAATGTGTCGCCAACGCAATGTATACAATGTTTTATATCTTTGAGACAGTCTTGACCTTGTCCGTGCCAAGTCGAATCCACTGATGAGAGAGGAAATAAGTGAGCATATATCCTCGTTACGGTGGACGGTCAGCCTTGATATCGTATTTCAGGAGCGCGCCTCTTCGTCCAGCTTGTTAAGCGCGCCCCACTGCGCTAATTTATACAAAGCGGCAGGGCCGTATATTCCGACGGAATACGGTATTAATAAACAGCTCTTGCGCATATCTCGGGAGGCCATCGGGGGAGGTTTTAAGCTGCTGACGTGTATATGTGTCTTTAGCCATGGATGACGTTTCTCGATATCGTAGGCGGCTGAAATGGATTTAATTCTGCTCTTTGTCCCTTTCGTCCTTCAAATTAGCTTTCGGCGATCATGGCACCGAAGCTATGGTCTAATAATACTCCAGAAGGATCAGGAAATTGAGTACGCACGATAAGAACTAAATGTTGGATTGAGCAAATTAACTCTAATTTGTGAAAATATTTATAAAAGAATAGAGTAAAGAGAAGAGAGCTCAAGATTGCCGCAATAAAGGAGACTAAATACGAAACTAATATGTGTATTCTGACTAGATTTGTTAAGTGCTTTGTTTTTGCGAGAAGAAAAAACAATTTTCGCTGTTTGAAAAATAAATGTAGAGCAAAATGGATATAATGGATAAAAAAAATAAATCAGAGTAAAACGATGATGGTCGGAGGACCTTTTGTGAAACAATTAGTAATTCACGGGAAACAAATTACTTTCTCAACGAAACAATTCTCCCAACAGTAAAATGTTACAACCACGCATTCCTGCGAATTGTTACACAATAATTATTTCTTCATAATAGTGCTGTCTACAATTCACGGATTATTGAAAAAAAAATATTGTTGTATCGTATTAACGTCTAACGAAGTCATTTTGAAATAAAAAAGTAGACATTGGATTCTTCTCTTGCACGTAAATAATAAAAAAAAATTATAGAAAATTGTACAAGGCAAGTAGAAATATAAGTGGAACGAGCGAGATTTTTCATTTCTACTTGATTACGCAACATTTGCATTTTACGAGAAACAAGTGAAACAGATTTATTTCTGTTCTCTTTCATAGCATCCACATTTATGTTACTTTAAATTTATACAGATATTTTATATTTTATATCATTTTTTATTATATACACACTTTTAATATTTTCATAACGTTAATAAAGCTTTAATAAAACATTAATGGAAAGAAATGTTTAATTATATGTGCATTATTTTATAATTCTCATTAATATTCTCATTAATATTTTCTAGAATTTTTTCATCGAATTCTCTTTCAAGATCAAATTAAGTTGGTGGTAGCGACAAGTGTTAGGTAGCCGATATTCCGTTCCTTTGAATGGCACTTTTCCTTTAATTCAAAATCTTTTATGGAATCTCTTTTAAGACGCAGATTGTTATCGAGATATTCACGAAGGAATCTTTCTCAAGAGAAAAAAGCATACACATATATTGTGATTAAGATTAAAAGCTGCTAGAATTCACCTATCGCAGTCATATTGAAATTGTAGTATCTAAATTATAAAGGAGTATGTGGTATATTTTTTATTTCAACATTATATATATAAATTCTCTTTTCAAGATTTTTTTTAACTTCTGTAATATCCTTTATTCCCTCTAATTTTTTAATAATATTATTGCTATTATTTTTATATGATAAATAATATGAATAGAAAATATATAATTATATATATGTATAATAATTATAAATTCGTATAACGTGTGAAAGAAAGAACAACAAAGAAAAATAAATATAAATATCTTAAAACATTGTTAAAATGTGTTTTTATGATATTTATAATTTAACAAGTGAATTAAAGAGAGAAAGAAATAAAGAAAGAAAAAAAAGAAAGAAAGAAAGGAGGGAGAGAGGGAAAACGAGAAAGAGAGTGAAAAAAGAAAATCTTTTAATTTAATAATAAAATCTATTTTCTAGAAACAATATATTGGATTTGAAAATTTATGTGAATAATTAATAAAAGCTAAACAATTTTTTCTTTGGTAAGGAAAGACAAGAAAGATAAAATAGATGATTTCATACTGTAGCTTGCTCTCTTTTGTTTTTTTCAGCAAATGCAATTCCTATCATTCAACACTACATGGTTGTCCTGAATTCTATTAATAAATTTACTCTGGGACATCTGTTCTTACTCAATAGAGCTTTTAACTTTTTTCTCTTCAATTATATATTTTATATATATATATATATTTTTTCTCTTTGTTATTAATCCGGTTGCCCTTTTACTTGTCCTGTTTTCTCGCCTTCTTTCGATTGATCGATTTATGATATCCGTCCTTGCACCTGCTCGTATTTTCTCCCTACACGAATCCCAATTTTCCACCCTTCACTCGGCCCCGAAGGAAAAAAAAGACGAGAAATTTCACGCAGCCGCGACGAGCTTACCCTCGTTGAGATATTAAAAGTATCTTGGGGGACCTCGATCGTTTCACCTGGACGACTTCTGGGAATCAAAGCAAGCTGCCATGTCGAAACTTCGCAAGCGACCTTTTATCGAGCCTAACTACTTATTCTACTATAGAATTCTTATCGTAAAAGGAGATTAATATTTCTCCGGTGGCACAATAAAAATAAAACTTCTTTTCTCGGCAAAATTTCATATACGACTGTCGAAGAAACGTAAATGTTATTTCGAAAAATTAGAAATGTTGTCACAAACATTGCAAGATTATTTATCATAAAGTTACTTTGTATTCATAAAAATAGAAATAAAAAATTCTAAGTGTTTCAAAGAAACCAAAGAAAAAATTACTATATCTATATTTTAAAATCTAGAATAATTTAAAAATATTTATATTTAAATATTTTATATAATTTCAAGATTATTTATGAATGGAAGGAGATAACGATACATGATACCTTTCAAAGTATCTTTTAAAGTCATACGTAAAAATGTTAAATCGATAGAATTTGGGATAGAATTAGAAATCATATGTTTTCAAAGTATTTAAAACATCTTATTTTCACCTGAAAAAAATATCTTATTAAAGGATCTGTTTTTTTCACAATTGAACTATCCGCTTACGAACCTCCTTTAAAAAAAAATCCCCACGAAGCAGATAATCCATCGTGATATTGTCGATAAAGGACTTTTTTTGATAGGATCTTATCCCGAAAATGGAAATATTCATTGAAGATATAAAGAGACTTCCGTGCGAGAGATCGAAGGGTCACGTTCTAATGTCATCTTTCATATAAGTCCTTTTATCTCGAGTGCCGGACGTGTTGTCATATATTTCTTAAGACTGCTTTCGTCCACCTACCATTACTTCCATTAAGGTAACTACATTTTCGATACTATCCCTGCGGGATAACTGCTGGTGGTCGACATCAATCAAAGCGCTATGTATATCATGCTGATGAACAATGTACGGCATCATATCGATGCTGGTTATTCGCACCCCACAGTGAAAGCCATACGATCAACCGTTAACACAACTTCTCATTTATTTGTAAAATATATTTTATATATATATATATATATGATATATACACATATACATATATATATATATATATACATATATATATATATATATGTGGACGTGATATATATATATATATATATATATATATATATATCACGTCCATTTTTTTCACTCTGTTGATAACTTGAACTAACTTATTTTCTATTCATTGTATATAGCAAAAAATATTTGCGTATAATAACATTTTTCTCTATTTGATTCTTTCAACAAATAAAATATTAACATAATAAGTTTTTAAATTAAATGTTATGTTCAATTATGGAAAATAAATATAAATATAAAAATATGTATAAAATAATAACAATAAAAAAACTTAATACACAAAAAATTGAGGAAAAACTGCATATGAAGAGTTTCTTGTTGCAGATAATAAAAAAAATAAAAAGATTATTACAGACAATAAAAAAATAGAAAAAATAGAAAATGTTTGAACTAATTTATATGAATATTGCCTATCTTACATAACTGTTTACACTCTTACTTTAATATATAATACTGACAATATCGTGAAGATAAAACAAAGAGAAAACCTTTATTTCATTCTTTTCAACACACATACTATACATATATGTATGTATGTAATTGAAAAGAATGAAATGCGTATGTTTGATCTGATAATATTTCCAGAAGTATTTTGCGAATTTGTGAGGCGCGAAAAAATTATGCTTTGCTGCTCTCGAAAATTATTTAAGAAATTCTTGCTATCGTATTTTGTAAATGGGATTCTACAAAATTAATTTACAGAAGCAATTGACTACTATCCTTTATTGGTACACTAAAATGGTTCATGCTATTTTTCTCAACAAAACATGTAGTCGTAAAAGGAATTGTTTTTTGTTATTCATTAAAATATTGTTTTGATGTGACGTTTTACTTCTATCTCGTTAGTTGTTATTTCTACTTTACAATATCTATTACTACGGAAATTGATACAATGAAGCAGCGCATAATGATATTAAAATCTTATTAAAGTAAAGTCTGACAAAATAGAAAAAAATAAAAAACAATTAGATCTTAACAAAATTATTCATTGATTCATACTTCCTCTATTTCACTTGTTTTAATATATTTTATGTATATTATTATTTTTATTATTATGTAATATTATTTTTAATATTATTAAAAAAATATGTACTTACTTTTATACTTTATCATTACTAGCTTCTTTTAATCAAATTCTAAATTTACACCGTTGTTGTTTTATATTAATATAATATAAATGGACATATCATAATAATTATCTAATAAATATTTTTTAATATTATAGATTATTAATATTATAGAATACTACTAAAACAATAAATGATTTCTTGCATATTTGATTCTATTTTTAAGCTCGCTAATTAAAATATATTCATCAGTAACTACATTTTTTGAAAGATATTTAAAATATAGATTTGTAACATATAATTCTTTAATTTCAGTTTATTTATTTAGATTTCACACAAAAAAATAATACGTAAAAAAATAATTCGCCTGATAAATATGATAAATGTATTTGTTCATTTAGAAATAAATTAGAAATAAGAAAAATGGAAATCACTGTATCACGATAAAATTTTATAGCTATTATATGTGAAGTCAATTATACAGGATGGACCAAAAGTCTGGATACAGTCGAGTATGTCGTATGGAATGCATTTTAGAACAAAATGCTTTAGACAAAAGTTGGAAGGATTAAAAAGATGTATTTAACTGTAATATTCATTTGACATTGAGTGGCATCGCCAAGATCAGAGCAAGGTCAACTTGAATTTTTTAAATGGAACCCCCTATTTGTCATATTCTTGAGGTTTACTCCGAGAGCTTTCCAAAACACTATAATAAATTATTTTTCCTTCAAGTACTTTTTGAGTTATAAGGCTTGAAATTATTTTTTAATTTTACATAAACCGTAAAATATCTTGTAAAATATTCATTTTCTAATTATTTTACCTTAATACTTTATGTACAAAATAATGAGAAGAATCAATTGGTGTAAAGAAAACACATAGTTACTTTTAAGAAAAAATATTTAATTGTTAATGACAATTACATATTTTTTCTTCGAAATAACTATATGTTTTCTTTACACCAATTGATTCCTCTCATTATTTTGTACATAAAAGTATTAAGGTAAGATAATCGAAAAATGAATATTTTACAAGATATTTTACGGTTTATGTAAAATTAAGAAATGACTTCAAGCCTTATAACTCAAAAAATGCTCGAGGGAAAAATATTTTATTATAGACTTAATATGCAGGAGGACACTGAATTATTACATGAGTCTTATTTGCCATTTATTGAAACTTTCAAAAAATTTTAATAATAGAAAACTATATTTTAGATATCAACGTACTTTCTTTGTTTTGATTTATGTAGAGTTTTATCTTCTTATTTAGCGTCATATTTTTTTTATATCATTGCGTGCTTTGTTTGTCTCGATTCTCAAATGTTAACAGTCTGAACAATGTCTTTCATCGAGACAGACGTATTGTTAGTTGCATCCGTACCAAATTTGTTTTTGATAGTGTCGCATGGGGTAAGCGAAAACAACTTTAACTCTCTCCTTTTAATTTTAATTTTTAATTACATATAATTGAATTTAGATAAATTTCGGTCTCCTCTTCTATCCTTCTCGACATGTTTTTTGCCAAGACTATGTGAAGGGATCAAGCCAAAAGGAGAGAGAGAGATATTTCTATGAAGAAGCAAATAATTCCCACATGTTGATCCTTGACGCATCGTTGGAAGAGTGTTTTCACCTACACCACATATTATGTTACGACGCTCAAACATAATCGTTCGTTAATTTGTACATTTCTTTTATCTTTTTATCATTTGAATCTAATTTTATTCCCGTACTGAAGAGAGTCCAGTCGAGGACCGAAACGTTTACGTTAATTTTTAGAATATACGAGGTTATTCAGTTAAATACACACATTAGTTTAAATCATAACAGCGATATAATTATACGTTATATTTTCTACATATTAAATACAGTTTTTAAATATCTAGTCCCTAACAACTATTATTTACTAATATTTTACTAATATTGCTCCTCAAGCCCGTTTATTTATCTTTTATTATAGTGTTTTGGAAAGCTCTCGAGGTAAGCTACAAGAATATGCAATGAAAAATAGGGAGTTCCATTTAAAAAATTCAAGTTGACCTTGTCCTGACCTTGGCGACGCCACTCAATGTCAAATAGATATTACAGTAAAATACATCTTTTTAATCCTTACAACTTTTGTCTAAAGCATTTTGTTCTAAAATGCATTTTATATGAGATATTCGACTGTATCCAGACTTTTGGTGCACCTTGTATAAAGTCGAATAAGAGGATTATCTATAAAATAAAAAATTGTCATTCAATAACTACATTGACATTATAATTATTAAGAAAATCTTAGGAGTCAAAACTAAAACTTGCTGGCAAAAGACTCCACGTGTAACGCAATGGCCGTAAAGCAGGATGCTATAAAGAATCATACAGGATGCTGCTCTTTCCTTTCCAATATTTTCCTAACATGTTACACACGGTCGCTTTTATGTTCTGTGAACGCGACACTTGTTGGCTCTCCTTTGCACAGGATCGTACTCAAAATGCTAAATTTACACAATCTTGTATAACGCAAGTAATGTACTAACAATAAGGGACAAGAGAAATTGCACTGCGCTTGTTAATTGACTATAAATAAAGTGAGATATAAATGTGACTATTAAAGAGAGACGTTATTAAAGGTTTTTAAATTGAATATTATAACACGTGTGTTATAAAATGAAAATGTAAAAATATAACTAATTTGTAAAAATTTATAAATATTAAAAAAATAATAATAATAAATAATAAATAAAATATATTTATTAAAAATGTGTATACACGTTATAAATTTTTTCAGTTTTTGCAAATATTATAATTTGCATTCTATCAAAATAATATCTCATGAGTTAGCTTGGGCGTTATCGTTCGTTGATGAAAATAATATATCGCAAGCAATTTCTCTCAAAAGAGATAATAATTAATGATATTAAGATAATTATGTATTTTAAGCTATATAATTTTTATTTAAGACCAGTGACGAAAAAAACTCATAATGAAGCGTTTACATTTCAGGAGAATTTAATTGAATAAATAAGTGTATAATATAAAAATTTATTATGGATATTATATAAGAGTTTATTATATGAGTATTTTTTATTATAAAGATATTTTATAGATATTTTATGTTAAAATAACAACATGTATTGATATTATTGATCAGTTTTTTTATATAAATAATAAATAATTATGAATATATTTAGAGAAAAGTAGAATTTGTTTCATTTGCAAAATTCACAACAATAAATATATAAAAAAACTAATAATATCTTTTATATGATATATAATATTATTAATTTACATTTTTTATTCTTTTACTTTACATATTTACAATGCATACACTAACTGTGTTTTTTTTATATAAAAATCTCTTTTAAATTTTTTTGACATGAAATAAAGGAAGAGAGAATTTTTATCTCTGAAAACGTTAAAATTTTCAATATTTAGATAATCCCCATATATGTTTTAAAATCAGGATGAGATGTAATTTTCGATTTCTTGACATAAATATCAAATTTCTGCATTTTTTCTTTAGATATTTGAGATTTATAATTTTTGAAATATTTTATAACAATCAATATTATAAATACATAAAATAATGTACTCAATATTAATAAAGCATCCTTCATTAACAACAGCCCGATTTAAAAATTCTATAAATTCTATAAATTTAAAAAAATTTAACTAATATGAATATTTATTCGTAGTAATTATCTTGAATTTAACTGCAATCCATGTTGACTTGTATTATTAAAATATTCTTTGTCTCTTTAAAATGCTTTTCATTGAAAAATCATGAAAAGCGATGAGATCTCGATATCTCGTAGTTTCAATTGGCCGATTAAGAAATTAATGTAGAATAAATTAGTATTTTTGCTGAAATATTTCTTAAGCAATTCGATTCGCTCAGTTAAAATTCTTACTTGATGTAAAATGAGATCAGCTAACCTTTCTACGATTCGCCCCATAATTCGCTTCGGGTGAGATCAGAGCAAAAGCTTCTGTGAGTAGTAAATATTCTATAGTAATTGCCAAAAAGTAAAATAATGTATTATGCCCATCGTAATAATCTTTAATGTATAGTAAGTCTGTAATTTTCTTCCAAACCTTATATTGTATGAATCATCATTAACTTTTTATAGAAAAATATAATCATAAATATATCATAATTATATCGTGCATATATATATTTCACTAGAAAGTTATTACTATCAAGAAACTAATAAGAATATGCTATTTATATAAATGCCGGATTGTGCGTCAAACTCTATCATATCAAACTCAAATTATTTTATTACACAGTTTGATAGTTTCGGAGTTACTAACAAAAAATTTTATAAAAAAATGTATTTTTAGCTAAAATAAAACGTCTTACTTTATTATTCTAAATAAAATAAAAATAAATATTAATTTATGTTTAGAATATGATAAATATGTTTTTAATGTAAAAAATAACATTAAAATGTATGAGCTTTATTTTAAATTAATAAAACAACGTTAATTTTTTATGATTTATAAGATTTATTTAGTTGGTTAAAAATTTCCTTTTTCTTCATCATTAATAGCATAAAAAAATTTAAAACAATATTAATATATAGACTGCCATCTTTATTATATATGTGTATATGTGTAAGAAAGTTATTATTCTTTTTAATACAAAAAATATCGTCTTGTTCACTACATGCATTTATTAAATGCAAACATTTTATATAAACATATATATTTAAAGAAATCTTTATCTCCGTTATAACAATTTGTATATTAAGTAAGTTGTCAATTTGTTGCATTTAGGATCGTTGCAATGCTTCTTGACAATTTCGAGGACCCTTCACCGGCACGCTGCTAACAATGCAGTTTCCAACACTAATCGCCAATAACAACGGTTCTATCCCTGAAGAGCCTTTTAACAACAACAATCTAATGACCCTTGAACTTTGGTCAAGGTTGTAGAAAGCGTTAGGATTAGATAAAAATGAAAATTGCTATAATTCTACTAGTGACACATTTTAATTTTAGATATTACGGATATGTAATATAAAAAAATTAAAATATTTCTTTTTTTTAGTTCAGTACCTTACTATATATTAAGTCCCAGTTTTAAAAAAAAACATTTAAAGAAATCAGATAAATATTAAGTCGATGATCGAGTTTCTGACCGATGATTATATCATATAATTCTTTCTAAAATAAATGTATTGACATAGTGTTCAATTTATATTTTCATCTTAATTTGAACAAAAATATATAAGAACTACTCGAAATGACCCATATATCTGATAAAACAATCATCTGGGAAGGCAAGGAAGTTTAAGTTTATCCTGTTTTCGAGGATCGTAATGTCCCATTTTATGAACAGAATGGATTCCTATATAAGATGCTTTTTGTTAAAATTTTATCGAGCTTTATGAGCGTTTCCTGTTTACATAAAGCACCACGGAAAATCGCTGTATAAACGATAAATGCATCCCGTAAATTCCGTCAAAATACGGGAATCGATTTAAAAGTCTCTTTAAAAAGTTTTTTTTTATTACGTCATTGCTGACCGTGCCACGTAGTTAATTCGTCGTTTCGGAGTTGCAATGGCTATTTTCAACGGTCATCCTCATGCGTCTATTATGGACCACCACTTCCGGGTATTTTCTACTTTTATGAACATCCGCCGGTTATTTGCCGTTTTACGTCCCGTTTGTAATTTCATTTTTCCTACTATTTTGCCTCTCTCTTTCCATTTACCCTGCCTTACATGACGTAAATTAAAGAGCGACGTTCGTATAAATGATTATCGATTAGAAATTATGGTACAGAAAATGTGGCGGCGAGTCCATTAAGAGCTTCAACGCACGTTAGCATATGAAATAGCTTTCTCTTGTAATAGCTCAAAGTATTTATTGATAATATTCGATAATTTAAGATAGTAATAATATTGAAAATTTTAACATAAAAATATATGATAAAATAATCAAAATTTTAATGCAAATAGAAACTTCAATAATTTATAATAAATATTTATAAATATTTAATTTTTATACCATTTTTAAAATTTAATAAAATTTTAAAAATCTAAAAATACTGAAAGTAAAAAACATGAAAATTAAATATTTGTGGAAGTAAATATTTTAAGAATTAAATATTCAAATAACAAATCCCACAGACATAAAATATTTTGAATGAATTTATATAAAACTAAATCGAGATTTTCTTTACGATATCTATTATCAAACAAGAAATTTTCGAAGATTTTTTGAGCTTATAGTGGATTCTTAAAAGACAAAGGAAGATGCTGTGTGAAACTTTTAATAAACACGTTCAATCCATATCCATTTTCATTTTCCATAGACTTTCGGCGATTTACGAGAACAGTCTAATGTAATAATGACTTCACATAGTATGTCGATAGGCGTTTCTTCAGCTTGTCGTAAATCTTCATTAACTGCAGTTTAACTTTTCCAGAGTAAGTACAGTTTGCAACGCAATTTTCTTCCGCAATCATCTGAGATATATATGTGTCTAACTCAACGGAAAAGACTTATGAAACAATATTCTATGCATTTTTTTAAATATTTTCATTACTTGTTCTGAGCTTTTTTTATTGCTTACTATTATATTATTAATATATTCAATTATATTTAAGTTAGCATTTTTCGCTTTTATTGTATTAATAATTTTGATATTCAAGATTTGATATTCTTAAATTTAAAAAATTTATTTTTAAAAAATTTATCTGCATATGTTAGTATTTTATTTTTAATATAAAATTATTCAAAATAAATAGAGATACTGATGAAACATATTGGAAAATAAAATTAAATATTTATTCAATTAATGAGAGATATTGACAATGAGTTTCGATTAAAGTGATAGGATAAAATATAATAACTAATTTCCAGAACTTTGCTTAAAATTTAAGAAAGTAAATAGACGAATGAATGCAAACTGGCGGCAATATATTGCATCTAAAGTCGCACCATGTTGTGGCCCTAATTGCAAATTAGACAAGCTGATATTGCTTTGGCAAGTTGCTAGCTTCAAGCTATTAAAATGCCATTTTAAAACAAAGTTCACAATCATGAAAAAAATCTATATTAATGAACAATAAAGTAAATTTATTAAAAATGCTTTCTTGAGAATCTTTAGCCATACAAATATTTTGAAATAAAATACATGTACCATGAATTGACTTGTGCTGCCTATTTTGACAATACATCTTTAACAGTAATATAGTTTCTGCAAAATAGAAAGACAAGAGAGACCTGGATAGTAAAGACAGATGTGGAATAAAGTTAGGGAAATATCATACAAATCTCTATGTTTGTATATGACATGATATGACATTTTGTCCCAACATACACAAGGGAAAAATACATATGTAAATACATTTCTTCCATAGATGGTCTTTTGTTGCGTATTTACATTCGTTTTAGAATAAGTTATTATATTTATAATGTGTTTGTTTGTATTCGATATAATTATTAGTAACCATTTCTTAATAGAAGAAAAAAATATCTTTTTTATATAATTCTTACTGCGAATGTAACAAAGTAATATATATATCATATTATCAATATTGATATCAAAAAGTATAATAAACAATTTGCAGTATAATGAGATCATGATTTGCTCGTTATAACATTTAACAATATTTAATTACTCTGATTATATTTACATATTGTCCAAAATTGGCTTCAATGTATGTTAATTTGCCATAAATGATTTCTCTATATTAATTGACGATAAAAGAGCATTTTACACTAATGCATGTTATATCCTTAAATATCTTAATATGCTTTTTTTGTATTGAAAAAATATATTTTGCATAGATTAAAAAAATATATATATATATATATATATATACATTTAAAAAAAATTACACGTTTTTTTTTCTATTTTTTTTAAATATGTAAAATGTTAAAAAAAAATTTTAATTAACATTAATATATATAGATAAGTATAACTAATACATGTAGTGTGACGTCAATTGTAATATTAAACTAACTGAACAGTTGATACAAGAAATTGCCAATTGAACAAAAGGTATGTTGTATCAATTTACGTGCATCTGTGTTCTCCAATGGATCGATAGACACGCGCTCGAGCAGAATTAGATAAGGTTCGATTTCTCGTAGAGATGTTTACAAGCTTGTTTACGATCGAGTAACGGAGAAAAAAGATAACTATTGGCTTACATCTTTATCTGCAAAAAAGACTAACGTATATTGCTACATCCGTGTGTAAATTTACAATATTTGTTTATTTCTCAAAATTCTAACGCTATCGAAGAATTCTTCTAACACGAAAAGCTTTGTTCGAAACAACATAATTAAAATTTGTTTATAGAATAAACTTTTATAATTAATTTTTTCGAGTGCTTTTTTACATCGTATGCTAAAAAATATGCGTTCATTTAATTTCAAATGGTTTATCTCTAAATAATACAAAAATTTAAAAAATCTGAAAGATGTTTGCTAAATTTCTGAAAAATTAGAATAGTTATTAAAAAATGCTGTTTGTGCATTTTTTGTATTGAGTAAAAAGAATAAAAATTTATTAAAATTTATTAAATTTATTAATTTTAGGAATATTTTTTAAGTAACAAAAAAAATTAAATAATAAATTGCGATGAAATGAAAAATATATCTTATAGAAATATTTTATAAATAATTTATGGACTCCAACAAAAAATGTTCTAAAATTGAAGAATTTTTTTTAAAGTCTCTTCCATTTAATTTGCATCAATCCGGATACCATAAAAAAAGTTAATAAGTGAGCAGCTTTATTTTCCGTGAGCTCTCTTGAGGAAAAGCTAGATAAACGTCACAAAGAAAGACGTTCTCTGCAATAAGCAAATTTATTTTTCCCTGAACGCACATTTCATTGTAACGTATCACAATGATATAATCATTGATGAAAAATATTCTAATTCGTGCAATCTTATACGTTTTATTTAAATTCGCTTAAACTCATGTTACTACTGGTTCTTGTTATTTATTTTCAGATCTTCTTCAAGTGTGCAAAAAATCTAATAAATCTAATTCTGTTGTACAGAAAATAGAACATTCGAGAATCTAAGAAAGTTTAAATATTTAATAAGCCTTCCCCGATTTAATACTATTAAGATATAAAAGTTTGATTCATACAATATAATATACGAAAATTGAGAATATTATAAATATTTGAAAACGCAAGGTATATAATAAATTAATAGGCAATATAAATATAAAGTCATAAATTTGAATTATATCCGCTCAGATATAGAAAATTTTTAACTAACTATGACATATATAAAATTTAGCTAATTGCAACATATAGATATAATTATTATATAATCGATTGATATTTATATAATGTATTTTTTTGATTGGTATATATATAATGTTAAAAATTAATAAATTAATAAATTATTAATTAATAAATTAATTAATAAAAAATAAAATTATAAATCTATGTTAGGGATTTATGTCAAACATTTATTATATAATACTTTTATTTAATATTTCTCTTATTAAGATTTTTTTAACATAACATTTTAAAGAAATTTCAATTTTCAGATTACATTCTCGTTATGAAATATAGTGCGCAATAAATGTCGGATATAAACTTATTATGAATATAACGAAAAATAAGGATTTAGGAACAGTTTAAGAAAACAAAATTAATGAAGAACGGCATATGAATGCAGTAGAGATTACTTCTTGCATACAAAATGAGATACAAAGTATATTGGTCGGTCATCAAGAACTAAATCACGGATTAAAAGTTTTCCCTTGTTAAAGGGAGATCAAATGCAAGTGTTGTGAGATATAAGCAAGCTGCTACTGATGCATATTTGTGAGACATTTTACGTTATATATATACATAAAATATAATCTCTTATACTTCTATATTTCGAAAAAAGGTGGAAAATTTTATGAATAAATACGAAACGAAATAATATTATGTCGCCGAAGCAGTACGAAAGTAGCCTTTCATTACAAAATAATGCACTTTCTATTGTTTCTTTCTTCAAGCGGCTTTTTCATCAGTGTCATCAGCTCTGATTAAATTACACCTGCTGTGTTTAACTTCATTTGCCAGTCTCAAGTAAGTTGTCTCACCAGGGGACACGTCATTTTATCTCAGACGACAAGCGATCCTTTATTAAGAATAAGCTAGGGAGTGACTAGCATCGATTCAGTGTATTGTTGCTGTTTAATTAGTGTTAGTATTCTTAGTATACAGTGAATTTACATGTCAAAGTATACTATTAATTTTTGTTTCGTTTAATTTGAATTATTGTCGGTTTTCATTTTTGCAAGTCTAAAAAATATTGTGACGTATCGATATCGAGAATATCACATTCCCGAATAGAATAAGCGTTTTGGAATTCGATGAATGGCGAACAGGTTTTGTTGATCTGAAGTCAGTTTCGTGGGATCCCGGGTTTCGAGAACGCGCTTGTACAAAGGATGTCATACTGGAAGAGTAGCAGCCTTTGATTACGGCGGCTTCTACCCACGAGCGAATTGAGGTCACCGAATGGCCAGACCTCGATATATCCTTTCTCTTTGACGAAAGGGGATGGTTCTCGAATTCGGGACAAATGACAGGTTCTTTTCACCGGTTGCTTTGAAAATCGTTGCACTTTTTACACTTTTTACACTTTTAGTGCACACGATAAAAAGTCATTTCTATGTTGTCGCATCATCTAAAAAATATTTATTCAAACCGATAAAGTAAAATTTTTTATTCAAGTTTTATGACTTTATATATGTATATGTTCTCATAGTTTTAATTATTCATTATGTAAACAAGTAGAATTTTATATATGAGGAACTTCGTAAAAAATAAGAGATTATTCATATCAATTAAATTTGACAAAATAAAAATAAGATCACGAAAGTACAAAGTTTTACAAGAAAACGGATTGTTTAAAAACTAAATAAAATCAGGGAATTATCGAAAGATTTCTTTACGATGATTTTAATCTCAATATTCCATCACAATATTTTGCGATGCAATCATATAAATATTAATCATATAGGTTTTTAGCAGCATTAAACGACGATAATGGTAATCTTGTTTTACTTATGTTATTTACACATAATTTTATAATACATTATAGCTAGGAATTATATTAAATCCTATTGCACAGTAAATCTAATAAACCGTGATTAAAAGCAGATATATCGGATTTAAGAAAATATGCCAGCTCCACAAATCATATTTACAGTAGCTATCTATATTTTTGAATCGATCAAAATAATTCAAATAATATTTATAAAGAAATAAATCTCTAATTTATGTGTACGTATAATATATACATGTTTTTATATACATTTTATATACATTTTAATGTTAAATATTTTGATACTTTTAACAGATTGAAATATTAAATATCTACTAAATAAACTTAACAATAGTTTGTCAATGTATTATCTGTGAGAAAATAATTATTAGACTATTTTACTAATTATATTTAAAGCAAATAATAATTTAATTAAAGATAAGTAATTCTTTTGACTATATAATTATGACAAACACATTTATAATAAAGGAATTTTTTTTAAGTATCATGAATCCATATTCTCTATGTATTAAATACGTAGTCATGAGTTTTCATCTCAGTGAGATTTGTGTGAATAAATCAATTCGTGCAGCATTTTGCCGCATGCGGATATATCTCGAGAAAATATGGTACGTGATAAACGCGCACACAGTGGAGATTCGCAATGAAAGAGTGCAAGCTAACGTCAACTTTATGCGCTTTTGTAGTAGAAAAGAGAGTAGAAAAGAGAGTTTGTTGTGTAAAGTTCAAAGGACAACGAGTTAAGATGTTTATTATTCTTGTACTTGTTCTTATTCAAAAGCAATAATAAACTTTATACATAAAATTCTATGAAAAAATAAAATATGATGAAGGAAGGAGAATAAGAAAATATTTTATTCGTATAATAGTTGTTGATTGTTCATCCGAATGAGCTATATCACATTCTTAAAATTCATGAATAATATATTTTACACAATAAAGCACAAAGTAAATCTCCGTCCCCCTCCTCTTTGAGAGTTTTTTCATAAAATTTAAAGTACAATGGTTTTGTGGAATAAATTTTTAATTTTGTTTTAATTAAAATTTTTTTATAATATTTAATAAATGTAAATTTGAATTTATGCGGAATAATAAGATTTAATAAATGCATAAAGAGAAAAAAATGAAAAAAAAATTATATAGAATATATTATATTTTAAAGAAAAATAACATTGTTTACTTACTCTTGAAAAATACATAAAATAAAGATTAATTTTGATATTAAGATTTTTTTTTATATTATCGTTTACTATTTTTTCATGTATTTTTATTAAGCATTTAATATCTAAACCTAACTTATTGTTTATTATTTTTGCATAATAATAACAATCAAGCAACTATTGACTTACAGAGATTACAATGAAAATCTAGCCACTATATTGATTGCATCTATTTGTAATTCCAATATAATTTGTAAATTTTTGGAGTTTCCTAATTTTATCATATATGGGAATGTCAAAAATTCGTTTTTTCACAGATATGTTCACCAAAAGAATGTAACAGAAAAGGAGAGGAAAAAAGAAGGTATGTTTCACAAAAAGAAACTAATAATTCACGTATTCGAATAATCGATTCTGTCTATACATATGCAACGAACCAACTTGGAAAAAATTCGCAATGCAGTGCGGCAATCTTATTAAAAATGCATTCGTCGCAATGCACACGCGAAATTTCAGAAAAAATATCATAGCATTATTTCGTGCTTTATTTCCGCGTCGCTCGGTCTACGGTTCATTGCTGCGTTTATATTAGCGGTGAATCCTGAATAAAGAGAGAAATTCATTTGAAAAGTCTCGCACAACTCGTGTCTCATACTAAAACGTTCTCCGATAGAAACGGAAGATGAGGACGTAGTTAACTGGAAAGCTTAGCGTACAGCACCGACATAACCCGATTAAAACGTTGAATGGCTAGCTAGTGCAACGGAAGCAGTGTCTCACCGGAAATCCGATTGAGTGTATTTGAAACTGCATCAAGAGCATTCCGGATATTTAGTCGTGGAGGTTCGACGAGCGATCAAACGAAATTATTTGCTCGAGCGCTCGAGAGAGAATCGCTGTCGACCGTTCTTGGTGAAAGCAAGCTTTGAAATATCACTACATTTCATAAATTTCGATAATTTGATAAAATTGGATTGCGTAGTTCGCATTTGTCTTTTAGAGAGTCTATAATTTAAATTTTGAATGTAATTAATTAATTGCATATATTAGGTATCCCATATCATCATTAAGATCGTATCAATATGTGTATATATCACGATATCTCTTAAATTAAACTTACTTTTCTTTAAAAAAGTCTATATATTTTATATATATGTATAATCTTGTATAATCAAAGTTTTTGATGTAAATTTACCATTATATTTTATTAGCAGTATATTATTATTAATTGCATTTTTGTCAATAACGGATTCTTTTAACGGATTGTAAATATAATTCTATACCTATTCATGCTTTCGAGTATACAGCAATTTATATTTTTCGCGATGCATTTAACATAAGAAATCAGAAGCGCGATAATCTCCTGGCGCTGAAAAATGCGTGCTCATTACTCAAGCAACTTACCCGGAAGTAGCCTGTATGTCGACCTCCGGCCAGGATGGTCTACGACGGCAGAACATAAGAGGCGGTCGATCGCTGGATCCGCCACTTCGACGAAAAGACCCGACTCGCCTCGGTGATGTGGCGCCACTTCCTGTCGCAGGGTGTACCGTCAATCCTGGAGAGGAAGTGCACTCGAGAGTGCGTCTACGTGTTGAGAGAGAACGCGTATGCGACGTGACAGTTCCTGGCGGTGGTACAACCTGAAAGAAAAAAATAGACAAGAAAAATAGCATTTAAAAAAAGCTTTATTTTCAACAATGCGTTTTTATTTCTGAGAGTAATGTTTGACGTTCTGCGTAAGTAATGATAATAATAATAATCTCTGTTATTATTATCTTTATTCTACAAATATTATAATTAAAAACTTAACATCTATTTAAAAATTAAAAAAAATAAGCAAATATTATTAATTTATATTTATATAACGAGAAAATGATTGAATAAAATTTCGAGAATAATTTTCCTTTATATAGAAAATACTTATTCCCTCTTAATATAGAGTGCTTTTCATTTAGTGACACAAGTCGACACAAGCGTCATTCTATCTTTGTTTATTGTTAATCATTGAAAAAAGATAGAATGACGCTTGTGTCAACTTGCATCGCTAAATGGAAAGCACCCATAATACACATTTAACAAACACATTAATTTATCAATATCAATAAATGTATTGTTAGAAATGTTCTTTCTTAATGATATCAACAGACTATTTTTGTATGTATTGATATAAAAGTGGATAAATTCTCATTTGCTCGATTATCTAACAAATAATATATTTATTATTTGCGAGAATTTGCAAGGATATGTCATTATACATCAATTCGGTAGAACGATGTATTATTGATAATATTTGTTCAAATATGTTTAATAATATCTGTTATATTCAATAAAATGTTTCTCCATTGTTGCATTATACATATTAATAAAACAGAAGAGCATAATGCATTCTTAGAATTTGTTCTAATATAAAAATATAAAAATAAAAATATGTATTAAATATATATATTTCTAATATTGAAAATAATGTCACAAAAAGATGACATTTTTTATCTGCATAAATTAAATATTAATGTAACAGACAGTCAATTACTCTTTGCTTCAGGCGCACACCGATAATCAATGAATTGAGTTTTTTTGTTACATGAATAATAACGGCTGCACCTTCTCGGATCGTAACATATCCTCTTTAATGTCGCTTTTCTTGAATTCTTTAATCAAGAGAGACTATCGTCTTTTAGTCAATCTAGTTCCTATAAGAAGTTAATCTTGGTTTCACGTAATTAAATTTTCTCTTAAGATTCAGTGTTAAAATTTATTGCATTATTTAATGAAGAAAATTTGCGTGATTGTATTCAATTCCACAGTGAAAAAAAGCCTTGATTATTGAAAGAATACAAAACATTTATAATGAAAAAGAATAAAAATTATTATATTCCATTAATTATATCAAATTTTTGCTATTTAATAACACAACGATTATAAATATGCACAGAAAAATGCTTGTTCATTAATATTATCACTTAATGTGATAAAGAAAAATAATTTTAATTATTACTTTATTTAGTTAATAATATAATTTAATTAATACTGATAATAAATTATACTGATTTTTGTTCAGTATTTCTTTCATTAAAAATTTAAATTCATAACTGTACATTATAATTTGATTTTGTATTGCATAATCATTATTTTTATTTTATCACGATATCTTGTTGCAATAATAAAAAAATTTCATTTTTATTTTGTATTAGAAATTAAAATTTTTGAAAGATATAATATTTCAAAAGAAAACTTATTAAAAAGTTTATTATACAGATTAAGAAGTTTTGATTAAATTGTTTAATAAAATATTTTGCTTGATCACTTATCCTGCCGTATATGTATTTTAATCACATACCTTAGGAAAACCATGCGGCGTGGCTTGTTGGGCAGCAGTGGTACTAGTGTTAGTCGTCGAAGTGACACTTCCGGTAGAGCTGCTTCTACCAGTCCCACTGGAATCGCCTTTCGAGTCCTCTCGACTGAACGAGAATCTTTTCGGGCTCAGACTAAGGCTGGCCACACTATTCGTTACAATCTCCTGTAGAGAGTTGAAAAAACTCATTTTTGTCGTATGTTTTTCTATGTATGATGTTTATTTTGTAGTTTTCTGCGTAGGATGCTGACGACGATCGTTCAGGCAATTATGAATGTCATCTCCCTCTATTATTCGAATTCAGTCATGTAATTCGTTCTTGAGGACCAAAATACCGAAATAGTAAAGCGAGATTTACAGGCATCGACCTCGCAGATGACCGATTAGATACCATTTACCGGTTGATTTGTCCTGAACAAAAATCCCCCAACCACGATACTTTTTCGCGTCGCAATATCGATTCTTAGCTACAGCCATTTGCGATTTCTTTTCGGATTCTCTCTGTGATTTTTCTGAAAAATTTCTGCTCTTCGCAAAAGTCACCATACTTGTCAAGCACTTAAGATATCATACATTCTCGGTTTTCCTTCATTCGCATTATTGACGCGAGGTAATCATCTGTAAAAAATCGAAACAATCATGTTAATTTCGTACAATATATATATATTAAAAGATTAAATAAATTTATAAATTTATATAAATTTTTAAAATAAAAGTATATTGTATCATACTACTATTTTTTTATGTTTATGTATTATTTTCCAATAAGTTTTAATATGTGATTACAAATATTATCTGATATATTATATAAAGTAAATAGTTAAAAAGTATTTATTATACAGATTTAAATTCAAGCCATGAAAACTATAATTAAAACTCTAACTTATTTGCTGAAATGTTACGCAAATACGTTGTTAAAAGTGTCTAAACTTTCTAATGCAAAACCTTCTAACTTTCCGAAAACTACTCGACAACTACGCTTTTAAGCTTAAATATATAGCTATATAAAGCTAACCGTGATTGGTTACCTACATTTAGTAACTTGTATTTACCTTAGAAGGTTTTGGAAAATAATAATGATGTCTTAGAATCATTCAAATTATATAATTAATCGCTCGAATTTCTGTATCTTGATAATTATGAGATTAATAAAAAAATAATTTATTTAATTGTAAGGTTATTAAAAATAAGAATTATTAATATTTATCGGAAAACAATGTTACATTTGTTGATATATCATAAAATAAACTTTATTAAAATTATTATTATTTTATTATGAGAAATGTATGCTATAATTCAAGCTTTATAGATTGAATATTCTGAAAACAGCGGATTCTGCTATTTGTTCAGAAATCCATTGTGATTCGAGGGATTTAAACGATGCAAAGAGAACTTTGTAGAGTGTAATTACAAGATTTGGGGTGATTTTGGAGCTCTTAGGTCAAGCGGGCATCTGTCCATTACCTCGTGATCTGCATGTTAACCGAATCTCATTTGAAATGTCGGGCGCCTCCACGATTGAGAGTCGACCGATAGAGGAGGAAGCTAGTAAAGGAATGAGGGGTTGGGCAAATTAATCTGCAGCCAGCATTTCCGCTGCGGTACTGGATGACGACAAAATACATACGCACAGCAATGAATCGGTCGGTAGTGCAATTAGGGCTGCGATTAGGTCTGATGAACAATCTTGCGAATTATCCCAACATTTGGATATTTAATCATTTGACAAATTCCTCTTAAATTTTACTATCAATAAAAATGACAAAATTTCTATGACAAAATTTGTCATATTATTTTGTATGAAATATTGAATCTGAGCTTAGATTTAATGTAAAAGATTTATTTGGATATTTTGGTGATCTTTGTACGCAGTTTTCCTTTAAAATTTATTTTTAAACATTTATTAAATGAGAAATATTTGATATTATTTAATTGTATTTTATCTTTTCATAAACACAATTAAAATATTTCAAAATATCGCAAAAATGCATAAATAAATGCTAATTAATAATTATATTTATATATTATATTAAAATTAATTGATAATTAATAATTATATGTATTATAATTATATCACTGAAATAATAAACTTCGCATTTAACAAAACAAAAATCGAAGAGCTGACATTCTGAAATAATGGCAGTTAATTTTTTTTCTAATACGTTTATTACAATTTTTAAAACGATATTGCTGGTCGTGATATCGTAAAGCAAATCACTGTTAATTATAATTGAATACAGCGAGCATACAATAATCACGAAATACAATGTTCATGAACCAAGTATTCGGTTACGTTTAAGCTCCAAAATTGCCCCCATAATCCGAAGTGCGATGTTTACGAAACCGCCGATGCGGCAAAAGCGTCGAGCTTAAGGAAAGTAATGAGCTCCACAGCAAAATAGGATGACATGACTGAAAAGTAAATGAGCAAAGATAAACAGCATTTGGTGCGGTAATCCGCAAAGTTATATCAAATTCACGAAAATGCGTCGAAAATAATTCGACAGATTACATTGTGTTATAAAATCAGGTTTCCAATCGAAAACTGAATTGACTTTAAAATGAAACATCGACCCTCGAGATGATATCCGCGGGCTTATTAAATATTACTCTCTCTCCCTCTCTCCCTCCTCTCTCTCTTTCTTTCGGCACTTTCACGTTTTCATAATTTTTATAAAATAATCATTTATAATAAGTAAGTTAGACTGATGATTACAAGAATAAAAATCTCTATTCGAATATATATCATTTATACTATATACCAATCGGAAGAAATTTATTATTTTATTTGGTACACACACACACACACACACATACACACACACACACACACACACACACACACACACAATATATGTGAAATATTCTAATTATATTCTTTATACAATATTATATGCATAAAGAATATATATTACATATAAAATGATTTTTTTTATTTTATAAATCATGGCAGTATTTCTTATATTTTTTCTTCACTGAAGATTCATAAACAAATTACCTCTGTGTCTCTGAGAATATTATAAATATTAAGTAAACAACTTTATGATATATACCTATAACAAAAATAAACACAAACTTATTACAAATTTAGAAAATATTAAATAAGTCATTTAAAATTGCATTAAAAATATTTCTTTATTCCGAAATCTGAATTCTGATCTCTTCAACAAAAGTGTAGAAATGTTGAAAATCAATAATTAATATTTGTAGAAAAGATTTGATTAAAATTTTATAAATTTTAAAAGAGAATATTATATTTTTGTTACTATGCACCGTTAATAACATCAAGGAATATGTATGTATTCTTTAAAAGCTTCGAAGATAGATACTACATCTTTTAATATCATATTTTAAAGTTTATTTTTGCATCAAGTTTTAATAAAATTACACAGCATCTAAGTAATATACTGTCATAGAAGAAAAGAACAGAATAGAAAAAAACAAAAGGAAAAAAAGGAAAAGAAAAAGAAGATAGTAATAAATTCCCCTAAGAAAGAACAACAATTTCTGTTACCGTAACGACTTTCGGAGATTTCAGAGAAGACAACACTAGTTGCGACTTACGAGATCGTTTAACGATCTTCGACTATCTATATATTGCTATGACTATCTTTTTATATTTGGTCATAATATTCCACAGAGATAATTGCTTTTAGAGTTTGCAAGTGTGGTAACGACTTTCAATGTGACGCAAAGACTCTTTTCTTTACTTGCTTTTTCAGTTAGAATTTTAATTGAACTGCTATTTTAAACTTTTTACAATTTTCATATAATTTCATATAATTTTACATACATAATTTTCACTTCTTATTATAGCAAAAATTTTTTAAATTTATGATATTTTAATATTTTATTCATAATATTATTTTAAAAGTTATGTAAAAAAGGAAATTACACACATACATATACATACACAATAAATAGTGTAATAAATAACATAATATTATAATATTATAAGTATATATATATATAAGATATTTTCTCATTTGAAATTAAATTATCTAATATCGAACGTTGTACTTATAGATTTAAATCTGTACAATATATCTGTACAATAATATCAAATACTAAAAAAGCAATAAAAAAACTATTAAATATCGAAAAAATTTTGAGAATCTCAATAAACTTTTAATAAAAGTGACATTCTCTGTTATTGTTCACGAATAGCCTTTCATTTTGATTGATTCTTTCTTCCGTTCACTATGTTTCAAAGCAATAACTGCTTTCGAAACTCGTTTCACTGGCGCTTAACGCCTCACAGGAAAAGAATAGCCTTTAATTTCATGCAAAAAGCTACGCAAAATATTTTTAACCTAGATTGCACAAAATCATAGTTTTTGTTATTAATTATCAATTAATTTGTAATTTTGCATCTCTTATTCCAAAAAATATTTCAACATAATAAAATTATAGCAAATATTTTTAAAAAAGATTTATATAGTATGTCTAGTCGAACTTAGTACTTTTTTCGTAAAACAATTACATTTTAAGTTAAATTAATTTAATTACATTTAAAGTTAAATTAATTTAATGATTTAATGATGGCTAATAGTTGTCTAATTATGATATACAGTTGTCTAATTATATAAGTCGCCGTTATTTCGAAATTTGTAATTGATAAATAAAATAAATTATCCAATTGAAATAAAAAAGTTATCCAATCTTGTATTAAAGTATTTATTATATATATTTATTATATATACTTATTTATTTTATATAATATTTAAAAAATGTTGATACTTTTTCTTTTGTACGTGCAATTTATATGCTTTCAATAGTTTATTGATATATTTCATTTGATAACATTAAATTTAATTTAAAATCTAATGTATTTAATTTAAAATCTGATATCTGATATATGGATATCGATGTTTTCAATATTATGATTTAATCTATTAAATGCAATTCTCTCAATACCACATTCAGGATTAATTAGAAACACTAATTGCGCATCGCGAATTTCTTTAATTGCTTTTATAAAATTATGATACAGAAATAAATGAAAAAAGTTATATTCTATATTCGCGCGAAAAACAGTTCATAGGTATGCGGTATGGCAACGAAAATTAATGTGGGACAGAATATAATTTCGAGAAACGCGCGATGCAAGTTGATTAACTACGGTCGCTCGTTATACAATCTCATTCTACAGGTACGCTCATTATCAATACTTTGCAGAAAAATATTCTCGGCTGAAACTTCGTTATAGAAACAAGTACGGCGTAAAGCACGCACAAAAACACATTTTCGTAAAACAGTTTAAAACTTATCTCGTACATGCTTGTACATGTATCTCTAATGATCCCCGCATAGATTTTACATCTGGCCGAAATGTTAAAAAAATGTGACGCATCAGATTTAATCTATTAGAGCTTATATTCTATTGTTATATTTTATTTATATTCTATTTATTTTGACATATGATCATGTTTACTTAAAAAATATCAATATTAAATGATTAAATATCGTAAATATATGCAAAAATATATTTTAAATGTAATTAAATGTTGTTATTTTGTCATATTCTATTTAATCTATCTTCGAGGAAAAATGGTTATTCAATAAGATACATTATCAATGTATCTTATTGAATAGATTTAATATTTAAATACGTAATAAAATTATATTAAAAAGTTAAAATAAAAATTATAATTGCAAAGTATTGTAATAAAATTATATTAAAAGGAAATAAGTATTGTAATTGTAAAATATTGAAACCAGTAATAAGATTAATAAAATCATCAGTAATTAGACTAATAAAATTATAAAATATTATACTCCTTTAATTTAAATCTTTATGACACTTGTAGCAAATATTAAAAAAAGAAACAAATTATTAATATAGTAATTATTATAAAATTGAAATCTTCGAGTCTGTCATCATTATTTATTTTTATTATCGTTACTATATCTGTTTTTAACAATCTGTTTAAAACAATCTATGTCACATATAGCATCTATTATTATTATTTATGTATTTTACTTTATAATATATGTAAATGTGAAAATAATAAAATTTGTTGGTAATAAATTTCAATACAATTTTAACTATTTGCATCTTTTGTACAGCTTATACTTGTACATTCCTATTTTATATAAAAATTAATTAATTTACAGAAAAACGTGTGAAAATTTCTATTCTGAAGCGCGATAGAGAGAAAGAGTCGCTTTAAAAGTGAATATACTAATCAAAATATATATAATATTATGTAAGAAAAAGTCAACGTTTATTGCACAAACGCAAGAGTTCGTGTCGGATGCAAATAACCTCGATCGCAATCAAAGTTCATATCTATTACATGTATATATATGCGTGTATGTGTTCAATGTAAATAATTAATTATTTACTTCAACTGTACAATATTCTTTTTAATATGATTAGTATCGCTCTATTTTCGTACTAGTTATTCTTTTGCTTTTTATTATGTAATGCTTTTTTTGCATGTATTTTTATATACATTGCATTTCCATATTTTTATTTTTCTAGTTTTCTCATTTCCCTATTGTAAAACATTTTATTTCTTCATTTTATTTTCCATTTATTTTGGTTCCAGATTATACATTTATTTAAAACGATATTTGTTGCTGAGAATATGTTCTGTATAATGAATAATTCATATTATTTTATATAAAATATCGAAAATGCAAACAAATATCTTTTTAATCATAATATTCTTTAAAGATATTCTTATATTAATTTTTTAAAACAAATATTGTTCAATTGATTTGAGCACTTTGATGCTTGTATTTTAATTATAAAATGCAGCAAAGTTTAGTCTAAAGCAATTGCAGCAAGATTTAATATAAAGTAATTGTAGTACGTTTTATTTAATTCTTATGTTAAAATTATTTTTTTATGAAATGTGAGTGTAATGATGGCTCTTAAATACATAAGTTATAACTTTATTTCGTATTTGAGCTAGTTCATTTATTGTCTTATTTACTTCTGAATAATGGAGGAAGTATTCAATTTAATGAGCGAAAAAGATAAACGAGAGATTCAGATGATATTTGTTTAGTACAAACAATAAATATGTCATATATAGATATATAATGTGTATATATATATATATTAGTATATATAATAGTCGTATTTGCAGAGAAAATATCTTATTCTAAAATCTGATTTAATTGTTTGTTCACACAAAGCTAAAATATTTAATTTAAACTAACTTAATTTTTTAGAAAAAAGAAACTACCAAAATATGATTTTAAAGAATTTAAAGAACTAGAGTATTAGTATAAGTATATAAATGAAAATTGTCTCTTTCCTTTATAAAATAAAATTAATTAATTTTTATTAAAAATGGAAAGATAAAAAAGAAATTATAATATTTTTATTAGTTCTAAGTTTTGAAATATTTAATTTTTTTACAAAATGAAATAATTTAGAAAGTTTTGAGGAAAAATTTAATATTAAGTTTGAAATGAAATGTTTTTCGACTAATTGGCATATCTTTAACTCTAGGGTATACTATTCTGATGGATCAAGAATAGGCAAGTCTCCATGTGATCGTAACTAATAGGTAATAGGATATTTAGATAGTAATAGATAATTGATAGTTTACTTTTTTGACATCCTGCTGAGGAGATACTATGCAAACATAATAATTATTTTCTAGAACTTTTTTTATCATAGAAATAGCGAAAGACGTTAATTATAAATTATTTTTAAACAAACCACGTAAGATTATGTATGAATTACTGGAAATATGTATCCAGAGCTTGGCTTGGTTTCTTACTCTCTTCTTGATTTATAACTAAAATAATGCTGATATACTGTCTTAATTAAGGAAATAACTGCATGTTTCTAAGGTAAAAAAGTCGCTTCACTACACATAATAAAAATTGTCGAAATATTTACATGGCATCTCGAAAATAATATATAAAATAAAACAAAATGTTTAAAAATAATGGCAACTTCAAAAAGAAACAGATTTGTACTAGCTCAAACAAAATAAATTTAAATAATATAACCTTCATTTCATCGATATGCTTAGGTTTAGTGTATGAATTTAATATAAATCTTAGTGTAAATCTAGTGTGCCAATTTAAATTTTGGACCAATTTTGGATTACACGCACACAAAATTTCCTTGACAAAAATTGAATATTTTTATAAATATTAAAACCTCCTGAAAATAAGAATTAGCTAAGAGTTGCAAATATTATATTATTTTTTCTGATATAAAAATTAATAAGAATTGACTATTTTAGAAAGAAATATTTTTGATCAGTTTTATATTAATGTTACAAAAAAAATAATAAAATAATTTCAAATAATTTCAATCAGTTATATTTTTGGAAATTTAATGTTAATAGTTTGAATGTTAAGAATAAAGATAATAATTGGATTTTTATAAAGTCGAAATTTTAAACGTCCAAATTCCCTTAATTTTTGATAAAGAAAATTATTATTTTAAATTATTATTCTGTTTCTTAGAGAGAAAAAGAACGAGAGAGCGAGAGAGAGAAAGAGAGAGAGGTTAAGCAAATGTTATTTAAAAAATTGTTAATTCAATATCCATTTCAAAGTTCTATAAAATGTTTTCTTACATATGTAGCAAATTGTTTGAAATAAGTAAAGTAAAATAAAATCGAATCGTTCTCTCTATTCTTCAATTTTACGAGCGTTATATTATTTTCTTTCTTAGAAGAAACTATAAATAAATGAAAAATAACTTACATATAAGATCATATATATAACGTAAATAATTGCAATATAGTGATAACATCTTGAAGAAACATACATTGATACATCTCTCGTCGCGTTCAAACAGTAAAAAATTACGTAAATAATTAAAAAGGATAGTGATCACATATATACAACATCCAAAAATTCTTCCAAAAAATTGTAAATTGTATTTTCTTTACAACGAGTAACAACTTTATACGAGTACTACTTTTGAAAAAAGCTTATCGATATTCGAAAATATCAAAATCCTCTTGAAAATTTCAAAATTTCGTTATTTTTTCCGATTAATGTAATACCGATTGTTTCTCTTGCTTTTTGCATTGCCATTATGGCGATCTTGTATGAGAGTCAATTCGAGGCATGTTTGTTCAGACTGAAGCATAAAAAATGCGAGTCGAATATCGAGAAGACTAGACGACGAAAAACTGTTCATTCCATGGTTCTATCGATTATATAAGATAGTATGTTTGGTAGAATGTTAGGCTGAATGTTGGAAATATTTCCATCTCGTTGTTTTATTAGATCAATAGGAAGCAGTCGGAATACGTAATTAATTACTACGTTTTAAAGTTAACAAATGTTTAATAATCCTTTATGTTATGACATATTCATAAATATATAATATTGAACAACAATAGTATATTGTAACAATTTTTTCTGTTTATAGAAAAAAATTGTGATAATATTTTACGACAATGATACGAAAGTCAATGGTATTTGCGGAAATTTATGAAATTTTCTTGCGAATTATCTCAATTTTACACACATTAAAATTCCAGCATTTCTCGCAAATTTCGTTATTGAATAATGAAATATTTATCTTTGATATTCCAAGTTTTATATTTTATTTTGCTCTCTTTTTATTCTTAAAATGATATATAAAATTTATATAAAATTGTTTAGAAAATACTTTATATACATCAATATATATATATATATATATATATATATATATATATATATAATTATATTTTTGTACATTCACAACATTTCTATTTTTAAATTTGGAATTTATTAAATGATGTATGGCATAAGGAAGTTGAAATGCGTATCACACTCACTTGATAATATTATCTCTATTAAACCAAAAAATTAAATATAATTGAAAATTATGGCAATAACAAAAAGTTTAGCAATTTATCATAGCAACACGAAAGGATGGTTCTGTTAATTAAAAGGCTGTATTAATTAATCGAGCTGATTAGCACATATCGCACACCGAGCCTTATTATTATTATTAATCGTATTAACGTTTTGCTGCGTATATTTGTACGCAGTATTATTTTACATTAATTCAATTAAAAATCGAGACTGTTGAAAATTTGAGAAAATATAATCAGCATAAATTCAAAATAAATTAATAAAATTTCTTTTAAAAGATTGTTCTATAATTGTTAATTAAATAAAGTATATTTTATATTAGTATATAAGTATCAACTTTTTAAAGTTCTCTTTAATTAAATTTACCAATGCAATGAAATTATTTGGGGAACACTAGTTTTTATTTTTTTACATTATTTTATGAATATTTTTGGCGTATATACATATGTATAATTTTTTAGCACCAATTTTTTTATTATCCTAAGCAATTCAAAGCCATATTTTGCGTTGAATATATGGCAGATATACAAGCCATTTTCAACTACTTTATGTAACAGAGTATGTTGTAATCTTATAACCTTATAAGCCAGAACTTCATCTCACTTCCACAATCAATCATATAAATTAGTTCAACCTCCGTTTTAATCCAAGCGGCAGTGTTACATCATTATGACATGGAAACGACCGTTCCATATAAAGTGTATGAGTGCAGATGATAGAAAGCGAGAAAAAAGTATAAATTATAGAATTCTCTTAATTCTGCTACGAGAATATTTACTTTAAAAAATTATCATTTTTTTAATATTTATTCTTTGCGGCAACCGATGATATATTAATTTTAATTTTATGATAAATTTTAAAATTAAACAAACATTATTTTCAAAAAATAAACATTATTTTCAAAATATAATAAAGTGTATAAGAACTTTAATTATGTGTGTTAATAATACTTAAATAGGAACTTAAATAGGAATTTAAATAGGAACAAGAAGCGACATATTTATAAATCCCAAAAATAATTGTATAATTAAATAAGTTTTTTTATGATTACCTATATCGAAAAAAAATATATTAAAAAATACTTCTGGATTTTTCTACATAAGATTAATGCTCATAATTTTAATAATAACATTCAAATATAGAGATATAAAGCGATATCTTCTTATTGATTTATGCAGTATCTTTGTAAATCAAATGAAGATTGATTAAGTTAACAGTTTCAAACAACACGTGCTTGAATATTTAATTAGTTATATATTGTGTCTGATGTAAAAGAAAATTGTTATTTATATTTTTCATGTTAATATCAAAATCTTTCCTTTAGTTGAGACTTCTTTTTTCGGTTCTCTTTAAATTGAACGTTATATTGTGTTGATCTCACGAGGATTTCGTTTTCGCAATTTATTTAAACTTATGGCTTATAACATATCTTGCTTGTGATATTTCGTGAAAAATCAACCTTGCGAGCAAAGCGAAACAATCTAGACAGATGCCTTTGAAGTTCGTTCATTGAAGATTTTTCCATGAAATGAAAAAAAGCCATTACGAAGCGAAGCGAAAGCTTCGACGCAGCCTTACTTGATCCAATTTCATTAGCTGATCTGTTCGCTCTTTCTCACGTCCTACTCTTTCACACGAGCGTCTGTCCTATTTCAAAAGCAGCCACTAAAACGTTTCGCGGCAATGATCCTTGATAAAGCATCCAGTTCTTAAGATATTCAAAGGAAAACTAGGCTAAGAAAGTGATTTAGCACTTGGAATCCTAAACTAGCGCCATTGAAATATACATAATATTTTATTGCTCTTTTTATAAGCATATATTTTTAAATAAATAAATTTATTTATTAATATTTTTATAAATTTAAATTGCGCAAATAAATGAAAAGTGAATTTATAAAACTGAAAATCTACAATTTACATAATCTTTGAATTTATTATTCTAAATAGAGCACATGGTTAAAATTAGAATAAAACTTTTGAGCATAATCCTGTTTATTCAGAGCCTCTATTAAAAGATGAGAACGTGCAGCAAACTATGAACAGCAAATAAAAGTGTTATCTTTATAAAGCCTAACATATTTTACGAAGGAAAAGAAAGGAAAATTAAAATACAACTAAAAAAGACATAATCTTGAAGATGCAAAATTATAGCATATTAATTTCTAGTATGAAATACATTAGAAACAGATGCTAAGAGAGGAGCAGGTGAAATAATGGATCCTAAAATTTTCCTATAACGTAGAGGTTTTCTGCAAGAAAAATGACATAGTTTCATAAGCTATGTCGGCTGACTCGACTGTCTTAAACTACTTTACCGTTTCAATATTATTCATGAAAATGTCAAAATATTATATATTATTGAAATAAATATATTAAACTGAATAAATCAACCGTTTATAATCGAAAAAGGCGGAATATTATATATTAATCTTAGCACATATAAAGTTTAAGAACACATTCAAAAAACTATTCGTTTACATTTGTGTAAGATATAAAATATATTTTTGAAATACGTATAATGTATATATATGAGATAAATATTATATATGAATATATGTATAATATAATATATAAAAAGATAATCTATAAAAAAGTCAGTTTTGCCTTAAAAGAATTTTAATGTATTCTTATATGTATACGTCAGTACATATAATTATTTTATAAAAGCTATTTGTATAATTTGTATAAAAATAAAAAAAATACATACTTTTTATAAGTGAATTTTTAAAGGAAATTTTACATATTTCTTTTTTACGCGAATCCTAGCGAGCAGAAGTCTTTTTGAAAGTATAAAAATAATATGCTTTTTTCGAAAGGATATGTATTCATATCTCGTCATGTCTCAACATTGAAGTTAGTTGAGTCACTCTGACATTTCTGTAATATATACCTCGATCATTTTTCAAAGTCTGTTTTTCTATTCTGAGCACGTAGTTAAAAGGATGTGTTTTCAATGCAGCGTTTTTGTCTCTTATTGCTTGCTTTTTTCTATGTCGCAATAGGAATGTGAATGAAATAAATATTTCCTAACTTCTAAAAAGACTTCGTATCAATTTACACTTACTCTAATTCATATACTAAGTCGCACATTCTAATAGTGTTTTATTCTGATGATAATATCTCATAGCCTAATAGGAGATAGTACATTATAGATGAATTTAAATTTATTAAGTGATAAAAAGCAATTTAAATGATTTACTTCTTGATTGATTATTGGTTGTCAATCTTAACATGATTAGTTCTAATCTTTTATATTATAAATTGATTTCGAGATATATACTTATTAATAAGTTTTCTAGAATTGATGTACAAATAAATGAATCAAATTATTTCTATAAGAACATCTAGTTTTATGAGAGATGAGAATATAATATTATCGATTTTATTATTATAAATGTTATAGATAGAATAGAAATTATTATAGAAATGTTATAGAATTAAAAATTAATAATCTTGATGATATATAGAAAATGTTATAGAATTAAAAATTAATAATCTTGATGATATTACACATAGCTATGTCTGTAAATAATTATATTTAATGATAATTATAGAAAATATTTAATTGATACAATTAATTATAGAGAATATTTATTAGAATTGAGAGATGGCAGCTTGATAATGTTCTCGTCATATAATCATCATCATTAGGTGTGCATAATTTATTTTTCATGTAAAGTTAATAAGATTTAAAGATTTTACTATTTGAATTTATTGATTGTTTATTTTATATCATAAATTTGTCTTGTGCTATAATTTAAATTTTATCACTTATCAACGAATTATGATGGCTATCGTATTTTAGAAACTTAATTTTTCAATTTCTAAACGCGTATGAAAAGGTGACAATTATTATTAAGTAACATATTGCTGCAGAATTGCACTTCTCATGCATATACTTTATTTTTCACCTTGTATTCCATTTCTTTCTCATGCATAAAACATCTCTTTTGCTGAGTATGTAACTTGCATTTATAAAATTGAGAAATCAGTCAAAATTTCATATAATCTTTCAAGATTTTCACTGAGTTAACAGTTATCACAACAATATATTTAAATTTTGTCATCAAAATACTACTTTAAAAATGTTCCCTAACATAATAATTACGCAAATAAAATTATATAACAACTTCTTTTCAAATTACGAAAAGTTACTTAATATTTTGAAAAGTATTATATATAAATTATTAAATGTATAATAAATATAATAAATATAAACAAAAGATACAATATTTTATAATAAATTTTATAAAATAAAAATAAATTAATTGAATAACATCATCTTAAACTTTTTTTTAAAATTGCAACAAAAAGGGTATAACAATATCTATTTATTTTTTACATTTTACATATAAACAAATTATTAAAATTTATTAAGATAAATTATCAAGTAATATTTATTAAATATCAAGTAATATTTATAGCTTAGTTTTATATCCTATATATTTTTTTTAAATTATATAAAAAATATACCATAATAATTTAAATAATATAATATAAATATAAAAAAATAAGTTTTATTAATCTTAGTTTTATTAATTTTATACAGTTATATTAATCTAAAAGGGAAAATCGCTTTTATTTCTTTCTTAATCGTTTTATGTAATTATTTAAATAAGACACATTCGACGCAAAAGCATAATCAATAAATTTGACATTTATTTACATTTTCTGTCCTAATATGCGTCATTAAAGAACAGTATTGATCATCATTTCCTGAAAATTATATTTGACGTTGTCGCATTATAACAATGCTGTTGACATTTCTCCGTATGCATTCAAATGCAAACAATAACACTTTGTCCGCGATGTTCGATAATAAACGTATACACGCATACCAATATCCATTTTCCTCGTTTGCACCTGCGGAACTAGATATGAATGTCATTTTTTATGTGCACATTTTGCACGTTAAGCATATCATACAATAATCTTTGTGTAAAAAATTGCGATGCATATAATGATTATAATCGATTATAATCGATAGTTAATTGAGTATGAGGCAATGTATTACACATGAAAAAGACATATTGTTACTGCAAACATTAAATGTTTATTATTGTTGTATTATTGATTGCAATCTTCGATTAAAGAGATTTGGATAATATTGATATAGATAATACGAGCAACATATAATATAATAAGATAAAAAAATCACTTACACAATATCATATTCGAATTTTGTATGCCTTATTTTTCCATATATATTTTCATTATATTAATTTTTTTATTTAACAAAGTATGAACTAATTCCTTTAATTATTTTTTTATAAACAGCTTCGTATTTTTTAAGAAATTTATTATTAGCAAACAATATATATTTATATATTAATATGCAATATTTTAATTCAATATACTCTCAAAATGTGCCAAATATGAATTTTACTATAATAGATATTCAATATTAAAAATTACATGATAAAGTTACTAATGCGGGTTGCCAATACATACAAAAGTGAATAGTGTATGAGATTCTGGATTATAGAATGAACTTGTAATGCCAATTTACTTTGTGCGCGTACAATTCAAGGTGAACAACATTTCCACGTGACTGACTATGAAACTATCGATTTTAACTTTGTTATGAGAGATTTACCTAGTTATTTGTTAAGGTACTATACTGTTGAAGCAAACACGGTTTTAGTGAAGCATGCGTTTTAGTGTCATATACTTTTGTATCTTATAAATCAAGCATCAAACTGCGTTGTGAAGGTACGATTAGATTGTCAGAGACGCAGATACGAGAGAGCTGATTTAAACTAAATATATCTTATCGTCAAATTTGCTACATAAGCTATAAAATGATAAACTAGATAAAGTAATAGATAAACAGAGACTATACTATCAATTGTGACTCACAAGGAATATGTTATAGATTCGACAAACCACTACAACAAACATTTTAGATGACAATAATATTGTCAGAGTATAATAAAATTTCAAATAAATTAACGTTTAGGTATTAGTTCAATTTACAGACAATATTAGCAATAAAAATTAACTCAATATAATATTTGAATTAAATTATTGCTATTATCCACAATACGGAATCTATAAAATGATTTGAAACTGGTTTGTAAATAAAAGTTAATTTTAAGGAGAGTTCCGTTGAGCTTATAATCCCAACTTTTGATGATATATACTAGGATCTCGGAAACATAGTTTAACAAATATGCAGCTAAACGTTTATGAGAAATAGTTGTCGATATTAGCAGAAGTTAAAATTAAATTATAAAATAATTAGAAAAACATACTATATCAAGTATTCCATCTTATTATAAATTTTTTAGCATTACGAACCTTTTCAAAAAAGTATAATACATTGTTTATAATAACTTATTAATATTGTGTTGCGCTATAGATCAATCCGTTCGTGATATTTATTTTCGCATTCTGTGTTATAAGTTGATGTCTTTTTATATTATATTATAATGCAAATATCACATGAGCAAAAAATAATTTAAACATACATTTACTCTTTCTAAGTATTTTAATTTATAAATTTTTTAACTTTAAAATTCTTACAATTGACGATCAGAAAGATTACGCATATAAAATATTTTATATATTTAGATTTACTTCAAAATTTTACTGAAAATATATTTTATTTTTTTAGTTATCGAAACAAGGCTTAGCGCATATTAATATATATGTATAATATTTATGTATAATATTTTATATATGTATAATATTTCAATATATATAGTAATATTATATAGTAATATTAATATGTGTGTGTGTATGCGTGTGTATGCGCGCGCACACACATATAATATATTTCAATATCCTACAATTTAAATTTCGTATTTACGATCTTCTTATCATATTTATACTTGAGAATTTTACATATTCGATCCATTTGCGCATTTGCCTATTTTTTATATTCTATTTTATGATTTATTTATTAGTAGAAGTATCTAAATTGATAATCTCATACCATAAGATTGATTAGACACTATTGATTGTCTCATGCACGAATACAATTATATTTTTTCATTTTATTTGAAGAAATGATAATTTTGTACTTTTCATAAAAAGGCAACAATCATTAATTCATAAAATAGCAGTTTGTGTCTATAAGTAAATATATAAAAAATAATATAATACGCCCTACATGTGCTTAAATCAATTTAATACATTTATGATAAATAGATTTTGTTATTAATTTAAAATTAATTTTTAATCTTTTTAATTTAATTGAAATTTATACAGATTTATTAATATTATAATTAATACTTCTACCAATTTTTGACTAATTAAATTATTCTAATTATAAAAAGTTTTTTGAAAATTCTGAAAAGGACGTTTTTCTTCAGATTTCGATAAAAAACCGATCTTAGAACTTTAATCAACTCACACAATTTTCAATCAAGAATAATTTTTTTTAATTATATAATTTGACGAAACACAAAAATTTATATTTTTAATAAAAATACTGAGAGAGATGAATATCAAAAATATTCTATATAATATTAATATATAAATTTAATGCTCTTTTATTGCTAATTTGTTGCTATATTTCCGATTTTGTTGCTCCAGCCGATTCGGAGAAAATAATGGCTGTGCTAATTTTAGATTAAAATTAGTAGCCACTGAAAAAAATTTTAAAAACAAAAAAAAATCGATACATTTTTTTAGACCAAATTTGTTACTAATTAGTTGATCTATTCTCGATTTTTCTGCTCCACTTTTAAACCGCTCCAAAAATCATCTCTAAAGTTACCTCATATTAAAAAGTATTATGAAATTGAGAATTAATCAGATATCTCGATCAATAATGTTTCAATAATTTTGTTGCTCGCCATCTTTAATGAATCCGATTTTATTGCTTTACGATTTTATTGGTTACGATTTTTACGGTTTCTTTTGTTTTTTAAATTTTTTTTAGTGGTTGTACTAACTTTAACTGTGCTTTAATAGCAGTACTAACTTTTAATTTAAAATTATCACTATTTTCTCCGAATCAGCTAGAATAACAAAATCAGAAATATAACAACAAATTAGCAACAAAAGAGCACTTAATTTATATAGAAGTTTGATATATATATAAGTTTGATTTATATATAAGTTTCTATTGTGCTAAAGTGACTGTGTCAGCTTAATAGATGTTTTATAATACCTTGACCTCACTATTGCTTCTAGCAATGCCTTTTCGTTTTATTCTGCCCTTGTAGTTTTACTCATAGTCTGCCAGGAAAAATGATAAAAAAATATTATAATAAAGCTAGAGCATATTACCTCTATAATGGGACATTTTTGCATTTTTAAAGAAAAGTAGCATTTTCATGTACTTATATATATATATATATATATATATATATATATATATATGTAAAAATTAATAAATTAAAAATAAATAAAAATAAATATTATAAACAGTAAATACTGAATTAAATAAACTACAAATACTTAGTTTTTGTATGTGTATTAAATTAATACGTTTTAACAAAGAATCAGGTTATTTATAAATTATCTTAGATAAACTATACGACGTTCATAAAACAGAATTACATGAGAACCCATCGATCGTGCGCAATACTCGCACGTTTAATCGAGCATGTATTACGCACATGGTAGACGTAATATATGCATAACGTATTGTGTGACGCACATATCGATATTAAAACAAAATATTGCGTTATTGGCAATCAACACGATTGGTTTTTTTACGAATAAATAACTACACTGAAACTTTCGTCAAAAGCTATTTTCATTAAAGAAATAAAATGTATTTGGCATGTATATCTATGTAATAAATATGCGATAATTATTTTTATTGAATGCAACTTCTATATTTAAACAAAGTTGTTTTAAAGTAATAGAAATTTTTCTTCAATGTTTCTCAATTTTATTTTCTTATATAAATTATAATTCAAATTGTATCGTATACGTATAATTTCACGCGTGTAAATACAGTAGGCACAGTAGACATAAGATTTTTATGAAAACATGATTAGCGTATCTACATAATTTGTTTAACCATAATATTATCTCGATACTTTTTACAAGCTTTTATGGTTTTTCATTACATGACTTTTATCTTTTATTGGTGGAAATCACAATGTCATAATATTCAGAATAGTCAATATCCCTTGTAAAATTGCGGTAATTGATGGTTATTTAAGGATATTGTGAGAAGTAACTTTCATTGCTAATCGATGCTAGTTTTAGAGAAGTTCTTAAAATTCGCTTTCCAATACCGTCTCCAATATCGAAATCTTAAGAGAGATGTAGATGTTGAAATCTTAACTATGCCCATACAAGATATGATATAATACTGTCGAAAGTTAAAAGCGTCAACGATGAATTCTTTAATGTTATTTTGAACAAGAAAGAAGATAATATGATGAAAAAAACCTAAACGTTGAAAAAAGTAATCAATAACAAAATTAATAATACGATAAATTCTAATAAGAGAAATTGAAATGTTTGACTAAAATTTTTAATAGAATGGATAGATAAATACGGATTTGCGACAATAATTATAAAAACCTTAAATCCGTAATTTAATTGGCAATTTTAATATCGTTGGATAACGATTTAATAAAAACATAATAAATTTCATTTCTTTGTATATTTGCACAATTTTTGTTTAAAAAAACATCTGAAGATACAATTAAGATTATAAAATAATATAAATTTTTTGCTAAGAAAATTTTATAGAGAGGGCTAATTTTTTCAAGATTTTTATTTTTGGCATTTAGAATTTTTTTTATGTTTTTTAATACGATAAATTGTTTTTTTCGTCGGCCTCTTTCGGAAAATGCATCTTACTATCTGATATTAATAATTTTTTTAGTTTGTTAACTACATAGCGCTTTCGTCACATCTTTTGTTAGCGTTTCAAAATGTTTGCGACCGTTATTACTTTATTTATTGTATTGCTACATATGATTATGCCTCTTACTTAGAGTTTTTTATTATTACTTTTATTTTTTATGCTCTAACACCGGTCTCATAGTTTTTTAATTTTATTTCGTATTTTTATATTTGGATCGTTTATTGTTTTTCTGTATTTCTATTGTTTTTATAATACAATAAAATATATTTTCTAATATAATAAAATATTATCTATTATTCTGCATCTAGCGCACACTTAAAGTTTTTTCGTTTTGTCTGATTCGATGCATTAAAAATGTAATATCTAAAAGATGATTGATGAGAAACAAAAGTGGACCGAGAGAAGCACATAATGCTTTGACGTCGTTCTTGTCCCAAGCATTGCATGTCGCAGGTTTTCCTTCCTTCAATCTCTCAACGTCTATCTTTTCCTTGTCACCACTCAAGAGTACTTTACTCTCTCTCCCTCCCCTCCCTCCCCTCTCTCTCTACCTCTCTCTCTCTCTCTCTGTATTTAATCTAGGCTGATTTGAGTCTTTTTTTTCACTTGTGTATGCGTCATATCAGGTCCATTCCTTCTCTTTTTTTGTTCGTCATATAATTTCTTATCAAATATGATATTTTCATATCGCAAGTAAGGGGATGGAAGGGAGAGTAAAGAGGTGGAACGTGCGTCAGTTTCTGCGTCGATCAAGAGATACTCTTATCCATTTATCTATTTATTGCCCCTTCTTTATGTTCTATTAATCTGCTACTGAGAACAATGTTCGTGACTTGCTACGTCTTTTTTTGCTATTTTCTCGATTGAGATACAAATAACTCCCTGTGCCAGCTTATAATTATCCAAGTTTCACGTGCGTTTTCACTGTTACCAGATATTTAAAAATAAGA